>JANTOQ010879778.1:0-18128 GCA_027564595.1 Bythotiara depressa | reverse complement strand
TTATCAGTGAATTAACTTGGATAATGTTTATGGGTGGACAATGTCCAGACAAAATAGTTTTTTAACATTAAATTGACCGGACAAGAAGCCAGTTTGACAGGACATGTCCGATGTCCGGCCGTTATTTCGCGCCCTGTTATTTATCGATGAGGAATTCAAATCTGCTGTCAGTTTTAATGTGTCAGCAACAGAAAAGTATTCAAATGGTGACCTTGCAAATATGATAGTTGTATTAAAGGCTTGTTTATATAAAGGCAATGATTAATGTAAAAAAGGAACTCTTTATATCATGCATTCACATCATGGTATGATTGATATCACAGTGAATACTTCATATAGTTGTTGATATAATTTAAATTATACGAAATCTCGCATTCTGATTGAATTTCCTGCACATGATTACTGTATGAGATATCAGTCTTACACAATCTTACAAAATATTTACAGATCGGTATAAAGATGTAAATACATTCATATGATTTTACTTTTGCTTTCCAAGGGTTCTGTGTAAATAATGGATTTCCAGACCCATAAAAGTTCACACTTTATAGAGGGAATGCTATCATGGACAACATAAATTTCATCTCTTATTCTAGGCAGTTGTTTGACTAAAAACACAACCTATTATTCTATGGTGAAGAGGTAAAATTCCATGGTTAAAAGTTTTTTTCTGTGATATTTCCATTAAAGATGTTATTTTGCTAAAATTTTACAGGGCTTGAACACTTTCCAAAACCTGTTATGCTTACAGCAGTGTACAGGTATAAAATGGAATAGCTCACCTTACCAACCTGTGAATATATCCTGTGTAAAGCTTAAATTCCACTTGCTACTTTTATTGTGATTGTTCCGCAGTTCTTTGCATAACATAGAAAAATAGATTGAACAAATCCTACTTTGTGGACCGATATTTTCTGCTTAGTGAATCAGAATCAAGAAAACACTGTCTCACGATAAAAGTAGCAAGCAGAAATTAAGCGTAAGACTAGTTTCTACATAAGTTAAAATCTTCTGTATATTGATACACATTGCAATCAAAATGACATGTGCTAGAAATAGACACACACACTGCACAGAAAGATAAAGAATGTTATCGTATAAACAATAAATATATAACAACAAAAAGACTTACATTTTTTCCCTGTGTAGCTCTCAGCAAAAAACAAGCACCTTTGTACTTTAGTTTTGTAATCTTTGGCCTGTGAGTGAACAAGAATTTAAACATTTTACTACAAATAAATTCTACCAAAACAGCTTATGAAACACTTAAACAGGCCTGTGATTGGGGGGTTGCTGAAAAAAATGTTTACTCCAACACTAAAAAAACAAGTGTGACACACTTGTGCATGTAATATTGGTTAAGTGGATGATAAAGTAGTTGGTGCTGGAGGTAGCCAACATTAAAATGGTGGTAGTAGTTTACAAGTGTAGGGGAAATCTATCAGTATCTGCTTTAACCACAATATCTTCAAATAATCTAATATAACAATTTTGTGGTAGAACCAATGTACCCAAAATAGGTAGATTTTCTTTAAAAAAAGTCTACTCCAAAAACATCTAATTGTGTCATGGAATGTGTTGCTTCATTATGGAACAATTACATAATATATCCACATAATAATAATATATATAATAATATAATATATGAAATAATATAAGATATAACATAATATAACATAACAATAAGATAAGAAGGTATGTGGAAATATCTACATAATTTTTTCTTAACATTTTTCATAACATAACAGAAGTTTGTGATAACTTTCAAAAATTAACCTAAAGAGTTTCTAATACATATGTCCAAACTTTTTTGCACTTGTCTTAAAAATATCGTTACTTAACAACAACCAACTTACCATATAAAGCTACCAATTTTATTTTTATTTTTAAATAACACTATCCCAGTTGGTGTCAATCCAAGCAAATACTCCATGTGGTCTTGACCCCTCACCGGGTGCAAGTCTACGCCATACATTTCTAACCATTTTACACGCTCCAGAAACTTTGCTTCAGCTTCTGCTGGTGTTAGGCCTCTAAACAACAAAAGATACATATATCGGACCAAGAATGTGTTAGGTCTGCAGACTATTATCCAGGTTCAGTATTTTTTGAAACTTTACAAGTTTGTCATTAGACTTTTGCTACTTTCTGACACAATTGGAGTTTATTTATGTGATGGAGTGTTTTATACAAATTTCAAAAGTTACTCCAGATTACCTCCACACACAGGGAATAGAATTTGAATTAAGCAGAGCTTCACCCAGGAACATAATTTTTCAAAGGATTTGCAAGTCTTGCCACTAGATTTTTATTATTCTTCAACATAAACTGAGTTATTTCTCCACGATGGAGAAAACGATGCAAGTTTTATCATAATTTTAATAAAAGAAAAATTGATATGACTGATAAATATATTGTATTTATAGTTAAGGAAGCATTAATAATAAAATAATTACAACAGTCACACCTTCCTTACAAAATCTATTAGATGTTATATCTTCAGCTGTTATTACTTGATAGAAAAAGCTTTATGAGTTTTAACAGTATAAATATTTGGATAAATAAAAATCTGAATTGTTATTAAAATAAATTTGAAATTACTTACAGGCCATGACCTGTATTGGTATGAATGCCAATGTAGTATTGCTGACCTTAGAAATGATTTTTTTACATAAGGTGTATATAAAGAATATGTAAATAAAACTCCACGTGGTGCAAAGCAAGGGAAGAAAAGTTTCCAATTTCAATATTTTACATTGTATGTGAGGTCTGTTGTGAGGTCTGTTGCAGCTAATACTACCTTTGCTGTGTTTTGGAAAATGGTACTAGAGGCTGTGAAAAGCCATTCACAGTAGCAATGCACATTATCGTTTCATATATATGAAACATCATTTATCAGATTAACAGGTAGATTTATAAATATAATATAACATTAGCGAAATGAAACATAAGTAAATTTCTCTCTTGCACTATATTTACCAGTTGCAGTTGATTTATTCCATAACAATAGTAAGATTTTCCTGTTTAATCTGGAAATCCAGGAAATACAATGTTGTACCTTAACTTCACCACTGTTTTATTACAGTAGCATATTCTCAATTTTTGCTTGCTTATTTGTACCAACTCCTACCTGGTAAAGGCTTCTAATATTTAGACCAAAATCTTATGTACATAAACAGTTTCTTAGTTACATTTCCAGATGACTGTTGACTTAATGGGTACTTTGGTACTGAAGTAACCATGATACAACTGCATGGTTCCAAAGTGGGAGGTACCTACCTCGCTTGCCTCAGAATGGGATGAGATGTCTTAAATAGGTGAAGTAAATGAACTAAGGATACTTTCCATTGTTTTTTATGAAAATACACGGGTAAGTGTACCGAGTTTCCCATCAACACCTGTGTCAACATTTCTGGTAATGTTGTTTTTATACTGTATCAGTTTTCTTCATTAGTCTTTTTAATCACTCTGCATTATGTCCCTAACACATTACATATAGAAGAACAATATTATATTATATATTATTATCAATATTATTATTACTATTAATAATTATTACTATAAAAAAAATCATTTAGAATATTTATTTTATGAAAATTTCTCAATTCAAAATTCTGGAACAGTCTGGAAAAGTGACATATTTACTCCATCTGAAGATCATATAAAATGAAAAATGAAACTTAAATTAAGTGAAACATGAGTGACTTTCTCTCCTGCACTATCTCTGCGGTTGTTTGAAAATATTCCATTGTAATATTAATGAAAACTTAAAAGTAATTATAATATTAATAATTATTATACTTATTCCCTTACCTTTCTTCCTTTCTCATGAAAATATCTCTACAGGTGTCAACACACCTATGATATAGTCTATACATAACTATACATAACAGATGTCTTCTAATCAAGCTTACCAAAAGAACAGCAACAACACAATGTTGCAGCAAGACACACTGAAGTTATACAATCTATTACAAAAGCTGGAAACAAACTTCACACATTTTTATGTTTTGTTTTACATGTTTAACGTAAAAACTAATCTGCTATAATCAAAACATCAAACAACAAACTTGATCTCAGTTTTTCTCAAATGTTACAAAAAAAAATTAATAAATGAGGATTTACGAAAACAATTCAATACTGGGAAGAATTAGAAGAATAAAATCTTACGTCTTACAAAAGATATTTAATTTAATTATTTATTTATTTATTTATTAATCCTTTAATGCATAATGTCCCCCTGGAAAAGAATCAAAGCATTGGTCATTTCTTTGCTATTTTGCTTTTTCCAGGGGGATAATTATTGGAAACATAACATAAAACAAATTTGGTAAAAGCTGATAAGACCCCTTGGTTCTTCATAAAATTATCAATGTTTCCAGTGAGAAATTTAATATAACCAGGGGGTATGTTTAGCATTAAAGGGGTAATACTATAAATAGTACATGAAGAATATAATACCAGCAGATGGGAAATGGATTTAAGAAACTAAATGTCATAAGATGATTGCATTATATATTTACACCTTTCACACTCTTCTTATTATTTATTGTCAAAAGGATACCAATCAACATGTTTACAAGCTGGTGTTTACTTCTTATGGAGATCTTCTAAAAGGTGATTTCCTGTCTCAAGAAATTAATTATGTTGTGTTGTTTATGTTATATTTATAGTACAGCTATTATAAAGGAAGAAAGAGAACGATTCAAAAATTGTTATCTGTTTATAAAATCTCATACAATGAAAAACCATATGTGGAAGAATAAACTAAACTACTAATATGTAGTCCATTAAAATTCATTAAAATCCAGATATTTTTAAACAATCCTAAAATAATAAAAATGGCAGGAGAGAGTGATGTAGAAATGTAAATGCCAATAAACATTTCAAAGTTACCTTAACTTACTGGCCCATGAAGCAGACACAATTTGTCCAATAGCGAGGCAAGCAAGACAACACTCCTTGATCAGTGTTAATGTATCAAAGTACTTAAGATTACAATCCCAAGTTGTTAGGTAAACTAAAAAAATTGTTCTGTATATCGCTTGTCAATTCCTCATTGCTTGTGGAATATGCCTTTAATGTTTGCTAAAAGTCTTGAGTAAGATTGTGTGAGAAAATAAAAAATGACACTAAAATGCTGAAAATCTGGTCTCAATTGTTCAAACCTTTGAAAAAAAAGAGAAAAACTTCATTTCATTTCTGTTTTCAAATACAATTTTTTATTTGCCATTTTATTAAAAAATAATGCCTTGAGAAAAATAGGAATCCTTTTATTCAACTTTCTAAATTAGTCATCCATCACACAAGTAGCAATGACATAATATGGCAGAAATCTGAAATAATCTAATTAACAATACGATTCTCATAAAAGCTTCATTTTAACAATCAAATTAGATTTGTGAGATGAAAAAAAATGTGAGAGAAAATGAGAAACTGGAAAAAGGATTGGGATTATCCTTCAATACACAGAGAAAATTTGTATTTTAAAAACCATATCTTTATTAACCCATATATATCTAATTTTTGATGAGAATAACAACAACACTTCATTTATTCTGTATGTTTGCCTTGTCTTGTTTATCTTGTATTTCTCAATATAATAACAATAACTAATGTGTACAAACCTTAATTTAGGGTAGGCTTCAATTATCAGATTTTCAAATTCCTCAGTCTAAAGGAAAGAAAGGTAAACAAAACATAAGCTTGTATTATAAACAAAACCCCTTAAAGCAGTTTTCTATTTCAGCGAAACTCAAACAAACTGCTATATTATATGAAAAACAAAATCTTAACCCGATAATGCCGGGATACACCTCCTGACGATTGTAAAATTATCTAATAGTAACCCTTATAATTTCATGAAAGATCAGGGGGTCTTATCAACGTTTACCAACTCTATTTTTCATTTTATTTCCAATTAGTAACACCCCTGGAAAAAGCAAAACAGCAAAGAAATGAATATAGATTTGAATAATTTCCAGGGATACCAAACATAGAATTTAAAAAAATTTTTTTGCCACACTTGGGAGTATTCACTTTGATTTTCCAGACTAATATTAAATATTTTTATCCCAATTACATTAACAAACTTTTTTATTAGTTTATATAGGAGTTTATCTGGATGAAAGAACAAAACTGCTTATCTTCTGATGAAGTCTGTTAGATAGATTTTCTCAGATGTTTTTGTTTTCTGTACAATCTAGAAAATTAGCAGCAATTATAAAAAGGAAACAAAACTTTTGTTTTTCTGGTAAAAATCTTAGCAACACATATGGATAAACACAATTCAGGATATGAAAAACCATTCCAAGACAATGTCACTTTATTAATTATTTATATAACTAATCAAACCTTGAAATAAAATCTAAAAGCATGCACCAAATCATTCTAATAGAAATATTCTAATAGGAATATGCATGTAAACATATTTTTAATGCATGTAAAAATATTTTTAGTGGCCTACACTTTTAAGTGCTATTACAATATTTTTTCAAGGCTTGATAGTCCAGTTAGTTTACAGTTTACAGTTTTATATATGTATAACCATGAAATAATAGCAAATAATTTCTTAGGTGTTTGACAGTAATGTAAAGATCTATCCTCATAAAAAACATTGACAACGAGAAACAATAAGTGCATGCCCTTTTCAGGTTTTCCCTGACCAAGATGGTAAAATTCCAGCTTTTTTCCTAGTGACAGATCAACAAACCTTTATCCTTGCAGGTTTACACAAGAATTGTGCAATTTTGGTGACAGCTCAGAAAATCTCTAACATTTCTCAGTTGTACACATGAAATAATATGTAATGTTGACTTACATAGACCTGTACAGATGATTTTTTTGTTCCATGATTTTGTCTTCTATTGAGAGGAGCCAATTAGAGAAAGTTTATATTTCAAAGGTTTTAGATTACTGGAAAATGTAAACAACCCACTGACTATTTTGACATCCAGTGAAATTAACCAGGTGCATTTCCTAATTAATAATTTTTGTAATGATATACTGTTTCATAAATGACAACACAAAAATGTTTTAGTTGACTAGAAGCATCCTTTTATTATTTCATCTCCTCAGTCATACAATAGGGTATATGTATTTGAAAGGAAACTGAAAATTGTTTATTTTTTTTAAATTCCAAAATTCGAAATCCATGAAAATAAGTACCCGCAAAAAACTAGGTCGCAACAAATTCACGAAAATAAGTACCCACAAAAAGCTCAAAAAATTCGCTCGTGAACTCATGAGAACGGCGTTTTATTTTCAAATGTGACAAGATCGTTTTGTATTATGATTTTAAGTAACAGTATATTACTAAAATTATATGACAATGTCAATTTGGCATACAAACATAAATATAAGGAGTATACAAATAAAAATAATACAATAATTTACAAATAAAAAATAGGAAAAACAGAATATCTATCACACCATATAAATTGATTAAGAGGAAAGGGAAAGAAAGTTTGGATGAAGTTAAAGACAAAAATTGTCAAATATTTTGTATAGATATATATTTATGAAGTTAACATTCTGTACATATAAAAATTTTGTTGCAATATTTCAATGAATATTATTGAATATTATTTTATTTTCATTTTATTATGCAAACACAAGAAAACATTTATACATAGTTAGAGAAATATGGCACCAGGGAAGTGAGAAAAACAAGTGGAAAATGAAGGGTGGAAAATAGGCAGAAAGCAAGGGAAAATTAAACAATTTCCAGCTGAAAATGAAAGCAGAATTTAATAAGTGGCCATTTTAGAAAATGAAGAAAACAATAATAAACCTGTCATAATTATTACAACAACATTGCATATTATATAGCACCGAGTTGGGTGCGATTATCACAAATAGCACCCATGCCTTTTAATGCTAGAAAATGCCTTGAATATGTTAACTCCATTAATAGATGTTATATACAAGATTCATAAAAATGACTTTTTATTTTCAAATGTGACAGGATCTAATAATGCTTGAATCTATGTGTTAAAAATGTCTCACTTTTTCATTTTATAACATACAATAAATATTTCCAAAGTGAGTGAGCAAAATAAGAATTGAACTTCACCCTTAATGATAATTGCTATATTCAATGATTTTTATAAAGTTAACGCAAGTAAAATCACCTGTTGTGGTAGAAAACGGAATTCAGATATAAATCCATCTGTGTGTAAAGCTGGATCATAGTCACCCAGCTCAGCTAAAAAAGTAAACAAACACAGTGTTTGATTAGGAAGAAAGTTGCTAAAGTACAGTCAAGAACCTACTTTTTAATGGAATGTATTTATTTCAATAGCATTTTAATCTGAAAGGACTTTCTCTGGTTGAGTGATCTGAGAAAGACTTATGTTCTCCTTGGCATCTGCCTGATTAATGTTCAAGAAACAAAACATTAATTTTTTAAGCAAAATGACAAAAGTAAACAATAATAAAAAATAAATTATACTGACATGTTGTCATATATATCTCTGGATAATTATAATAACAACAAATACAAACAAACAAATCAACTTGTGAGTACTCTAAGAGCAAGGAAGAGAAAGAAGAAACAAATAGATGATGTGCTGTTGGGAAATGGCAGCAAAATATGGGAAAGCCACTGAACTGCCAAAATCGATTTCTGTCAACCAGTTAAATTAAGGTGCTTAACTCCCTACAAAATATACATTGAATTGCTTTGTCTGTTGTTGTTATTTTTAAAAACAATATTTTCATGATTTCATAGCAAAAATCCCGAAACATCTGTGTATATTCTAGCATATATTTTTGTGTGATAATTGAGGTTTCTTGGCTTTGTATAACCATTGGTCTGTAAATTACATGGATGTTTTTGTCTCCCTCAGTATGTCACAAATTTATTTAATTTATTCAACAGAATCAAAACTGAAATTTCAGATTATTGACAATAATAAAAACAATCACTTACCAGATTATACTTTTCAGACACTGCACTAATTCCTTAAAATAGCTTAATTAGCATGTCTGATAACTATAAAGCCTAGCAATAAAAGATGTCAAATAATTCAATAAGAAAGAAAATAAATTTCTAAAATCTAATTGCTTAAAAGGATGAAAAAATTACTTACATTGAACAGCATAAGCACATAATTCTGCAGCAGTGCTGTTATCGCAAGGTAATCTAAAATGTCAATGAAATTCAACAGAATGAATGAAAAAGGTACACATGCAGGAGCACCTGTATCAGTATCTTATCTTACAGTCTAAAAGCTAAAGGTTTGTTTCCATTTGGAGAACACTCTCCCTGGACAGGATTTACACAGCACATGTGTCTAACAATGAAATAGGAAAGAAGCATAGGAAGGAAGCATAGGATAAGAAAATTGGCTGTTTTTTAGATATTTTCTAGAATGGAAACAGGTCTAGATTAGTTTACTCATAATTGCTACAAAACTTCAATACAGTTTCATGAACACTCACTTTTTTGAGGTGACACTTTGAGGTGCCCAGGTGTTCTGTTTATTGAGGCATTTAAAATAAGGAGTAATAGTGAACTTTTCACAACTGCTACTGTAACATGTATATCATTATACCAGTGAACAAACTTGCCAACTTTCTTGTGGCCTAGTAATTAGCATGCTCATCGCTGTTTCTTAACGTCATGGATTCAATCCCAGCAAGTATAAAAACATAATACTAAATCAAACCAAAAACTAATAAAAATGTCTCTCTGCTTAGCTTTCAGCATTACGACTAGGATTGTGGGCAAGCAATTCTTAGTTGGATTGAGGGTGAATGATTTTCAAACGAGGAAAAAGAGCCATCCACCATCCCCTACTTGAATGAAAGAGGAGCTTCCAGGTTCAGACCGTCATCTTACTTAGATTATTATCATATGTTTGAGTGGTATCATTCTTATTAGCTAACTGTGAGCAGAAGTTGCATCTGCTGGATAAATAAAAAGCTACTTTTGGGGTGGTACAGAGTGCTAACCTAAGCTAGAGTAAACAAAATATCAGACATAATAAACTTTGTCAACAAAAGTATCAAATTGACATAAATTACAGTGATATTGAATTTAACTAAAATCAAACAGCAAATGACTATGATTTCCTTTACAAATCAGTAAAAGATTAACATATAATATAAAGATTACAGATATGACTTTTATGAATGAACTGTTTTCTTCTTTTTTGATGCCTTCTGTTAGCATGGTATTAATTTATGTTCTAAAATTACAGCAATTTTTATTATATTGTTCAGTTTAAAGAATGTTGTTTTCTTTTTAAACCAATTCAATGGAAGTTGGTTGTTTACTTCAGAGCTAATAAAATAATGAGTCATAATGAATGCCACCCAAAATCAAGGAATTTTATTTAACACCAAAGGTGTTAGGATACATTAAGCAGCACAGCTGTCAGAACTTAAATAAGACATCTATCTCCTATCGTCTGATTAAAAAAAAAAAGAAGTTTTACCTGCCCTGTAAGATGTCATTTTTGATCTGCATGAAAAATTGATACCTGCAAATATAAAATAAATAAATAAATGAATGAATGAATGCATTTACATATTGCTGTATTTCAACTTTTAACTTTATTATCCACCAGTGATCGATGTTGCAATCTTGTGAAAGGCAGTAGCAACACTGCTTACAAAAATTAAAATCTTGAGTATTTCATGTAATCCCTTTAATACATTGCCCCCGGAAATCAATAAGATTGTTACTCTTTTCTTAGCCATTTTATGTTTTCCAGGGGGTTATTAACTGGAGAAAAAGGGAATATAAAGTTGGGGGAAAGTTGATAAATCCCCAATCTCTTATTGTAATTAAAAAGGATACAATAAAAAAAATTTACTGCAGCCAAGAAATATAAAAATTAATATATAAAAAACATTTCAATGTGTTTGAGGTAAAATATATATAATTATTATATAATAATAATAAACATTGTCATAGAAAAGGAGCATTTAACAAACATTAACTAAGAAATATTTATTGTTATTTTTATTAACAAAGAATGAGTTTTAGATCTCATTGTTTATTATATCATGACTGTATTTTGCTTTTATAAAATTGAAGGATAGAAAAATTGGCATAAACTCATTTGAAAGACCTAACTTTTGTTATAAATGTAATTATCGAGAAAGCTTGAAATAATTGCAGGTATGGAGAAGAGTATCTTAACTTGCCAGTTTCCTTCAAATGCTTCTCCTACACAGAGAGCTTATTTTATTATATGTCAGAGCATGGTAATGTTCATTTGAAACTGAAAACTGTAAATCAAAATAAACATTATGATTACGGTTAAGGCATTGTTACCCTGTTATAATTCTCAAATTATATCAAATTATATAAACAATATAATTATTGAGTGAATTATAGAATTGGTGAAAGGTATAAACAAAAACAGATAGATTTACACCTAAAAAGTAGTTTATATTGTCATTAAAATAATGCAATATATATTGTCTTATTCCTTTGTCATTTGTTATAATTAGAAAAAAAATTGATCATGCATTTAACCGAAAAATGCACGGAAAATGAAAATGGGATTTTATGCGAATTATGCACAAGTGAATTATAGTGGAATTATAGCAATTGATAGAAAATTATTTCCAAAACTAAGGGAAACATTGGATTGGATATATGTTTTATTATTTGTTGAAAATTTGGCTAAAGATTTTAATGGGTTAGCTACTGTATACTATGTACAAAAAAACTTAAACATTTGAAGCAAATTATTTCTGATTTTTGTAAAGTTACATAATTTAATTCAGTGTCAACTAAATAAACATAAAACAATAAGATCACCAGTGTGTTTGTCCGAAACTAAATTGTTTCATAATTCCAATTATTGTCAAATTATACCAGTGTAACCAAATATTTAGAATTCAAAAAAATCAAAACCATGGCATCTGTTGAAATCTACAAAGACATTTAAAAAGAATGCTGGGAAAATTATTATAATGCTCTCCTCCACAAAGATGAATATTGAAGATTATACCTTGTTATTTCTTCACGGAGTTTAGTTGGATCTGCAGCATAAAATTTTACACCAAAATAAAATGTATAAGGAGGGTCATAATCTATGGAAAAATAATAATAAACAAAATATAATAACACAAAAAATACACAATTATAAACAAAACATTATGAAGAAGAAAGAAAATGAGATTATGAAAAGGTAATCTTGGTTTGGAGAATAATACATACAGGTACAATAAATTCCAAATTTCATGTACTTTCTAATAATAGCTGTTGTTATGGTAGCCAGCAACCAGCAAGTATTTTCAATAGTGTTCAAACTCCACACCATCAAGGAATGGCGGTGTTAGCAACACACAGTTTGTGTGTTATTTTTGTTTAAAACAGGAATATCAGTTTAACTGCTGCAGTGATTTCCTTTCCATCATTGAAAATTTGGGAGTCATGAGTATAAAATAAACCTGCTTTGAAAAACTATTAGACTCATATTAACATATTTATAGCTACAACTTAATACATTCATTTACAAAACAGACACATTTTAAAATTAATTTCAATTTTAAGTGAGGATTAATCAACATACACCCAGTCAATTTCTGAAATAATGTATCATGGCGTAAAAAATCAGTAAAGAGAAGTACTGGGATTTGATAATCTTGTAACATTCTGTTAAAAGGATTTCAGATTGGAAAATTATTACAATTGCAATTATTTATTTTTTACTTCTTATTTACTTATTAATTAAACTTTACTTATTTTTACTCACATTATTTAGGTGATACTCATTTTAATTAAGCAAAATGTAAAATCAAAGTGTCCAAAAATGTAGCGTGACAATATTTTAACTTTTTTCTGTTCTTAGGCAATTTTCTACACAGGTTTCTAAGTTGGTTCATAATAGTCAGTTTAGGAACGGTGACTAGCCTGTATCCAATTTTGGTCCTGAATTTTATGATGTCATAAAATGTTCTGGTCTGGGAACTGTTTCTAAAATATAAACAGGGTGCAACAAAAAAATTACGCTTACGTACAATTTTTAAATGACTAACGTACATAGCACGTACAGCTCAAAATAATACAAAGTACGTATGTACTATTGGCTGCATTCCAATGCTTATGCCTGCATATCTATGATGCATGGAAACAAAGCTCCCCTTGTGTTAAAAACAGAACGAATACTAGGTTACAAACATTCTTAATCACTTCTCTTTTCTTGCATTAACGTCAACAAAACAATCTCATTTCCAGGATATTTTTTTCATTTGTTGATATATATATTCCTTTCGAATAGAAAATAAATTCTCTTTAGAAAAGAATATACTGTAAGTCTTTAGCTACTCCGAAACAACATAAAAAAAGAGTTCAATATTTCATGTGCCTCGTTTTCACATCTGTAGGTAATTTGTTTTGATTGGTAATTTAGATTGAAACATATAAAAAGAACGTGTTATCAAGCCTCGTTTTGATATAATCATGATTACTAAAGTCTGATTTCCATCAGTACACAGTACCAGCGGGCATGAATGTCTCACCTGTTAAAAGAAAGTCTTAAATGCTATCTAAACTGTTCTGTAGAATTGTAGTAAAGAAAATAAATATTGTCAGAATAAAACAAAGATGGACAATCAGAGAGAATAAAACGTACAAACTAAGATGTGAGTGGTGTACGTCAAATGTTCCAGATCTTAAGTTCCGTACACACTGATGCAATCTGTACCGTACGTCTTCGTATGATTTGAAAACAAGTTTAGTACATTTATTGCAATAATATTTGGATAAGTGTAGGTACGTATGTACGCCTATTTGTTGCACCCTGATAAATATCATGATTCATGACTAAGCATGATTGGGGCCAACAGAAATATAATATTTTGTTGAATTCCAGTTAAATAAAATCCAATTCTTAAGCAGTTAAGATGCATTAATGTTTGGTTTTTTAATTCTGAAACCACCACAGTACAGCATGGTTGGGCAAGGCAGATGTCTCTAATTGAGAGCCATTTGGAAAGCATAGAGATTATCATAAGAACAACAGTAGCGGACATAATTTTCTTATTTTTATAAATCTCTCCTAGTATTGGTCTGAAGATTACATGTTGGTGAACTTACAAATATAAGATCAAATATAACTTACTTAGAACTTGCTTTTTTACACCCTTGTTGGGATCCAGCCAATGCTAAAAGATTAAAAGATTATTTCAGTAAGTACCACAACAAAAACTAAATGACTAAAAAGGACGTCAATGGTAAAAATTAATAAATAATAAATGAATAAACTAATGAAATAATAATTAAACTAATACTGAAACAACAACTTATAATTAATAGCAATAAAAAATATAAATAAAAAAAGAGTTTCCAAGTGATAGTGAGAGCTTAGACTTTGAGTTAGTCATCCACTGAGTCTTGATAAGGATTGTGCATGAGAGATGGGAAGGTTGCTTTCATATAAAACAAGCATACTTGAAGGAAATAATTACCAAGAAATGTGGTGCTAATTCTTAACTATATATCAAAGTAGCTGTGTGAACAGCTGCTGTACCAAAAAAACTTAAGTTATAGTATGGGAATTGTTCCACCACATATTGTGGAGGCTATACTACAATCATGGACAAATTTTTTGAATTATTGCGTTTTAGACCTTTTTATGTTTTGCCACTTTGTCAAAAGTAACTTTTCGCCGGGTTTCCCTTGTACCTTTTTTCACTCTTCAAAATTAGAGAATAGCATGAAAAAACGTTTCTGAGTAACAGCTAGTACAAACATTAGGAAGATTAATCTCCCTTGGCAAACATTTTTTTACAGGTACTTATTATTTAGTTTGGGGTTTTTCTGGTGAGAAATTTATATCGCTAATTTAAAATAAATATTCGACACAAAATAAGCTTTTAAATGATATGTTTCATTTTGGCAAAAATATCAATTTAAGGGTTATGTAAGTGAAAGAAAATAATGTCTAAAATTGTAGAATATTCAAACTTTTCATTGTTTTATGGCATCACAAAGGACACAAATGGACCAAGTAGGAAAGCAGGGATTACCCCCACTCTGTCCAACTGTGTTATAACCATAGTTACTTCATAACCAAAGTAACTGAGATTCACACATCTTAAGTCATTAGTAAACTGAAAAAGTAAACTGAAAAAGTTTAACTCATAAGTTATTTATATCTGTATTCATTCAAACATAACTTGTGGTGAACTCATTTTGGTTAATTTGGCACCTTATCCATATATTTATGTCCAAGATATTAGATTTAATTAACAGTCTAAGAATCAACACACAACCACACAAATTTATAGAAAAACAATAACATTGTATAATGAATAGACACAAATATTGGGAAATGAAAAATATTATTTATATATTTAGAAATTTACCCAATATTACTTATACACATACTATCAAATGTAGAATATTGTTTTTAACCGGAATAAACATACAAATATCATACAATACTAGTTGACAGAGTATAAATTTCTACTAAATTGCACTTTTGTGAGGGCTGTTTGCACATAAAAACTGTAGAACATCTATTTTTGGACACAACAGCCACCTTGGAGACCAAGAAAATCTGGCCACATCAAAAGTGTCTGAAACCACATATTTGAGCTATAAAATGAACCAAGTCCAGTGGCTACTGCTGGTGAAACAAGAAGGAGGAAAATGATCAAGAGGAAGATATCAAATAATGGAAAACGATCAGGAGGAAGACTAACTGGAGGAAGATGCAGGATATATAATTAACAATGTTCCTAATGTTAATGCAATAGTGGAAGGAGTGGAGAAGACTTGTCATAAATGTCCATTATAACGATAACTGTAACACAACCAAACATTTTCAAGCTGTTTTAATTTTAGATGTGATTGACAACTTTACATTTCACATGTGCTTATAAACATTTTAGGCAAACAGATATTACTTTTATATATAGTTAAACTTACAGCTTGACCATTTCTATCTTTGTATCGTAGTCCAAAATATTCTTTTTCATATAAATCTAGTGAGTGGAAGACACGTGATATAAGTTCGTCACCATATATTTTACTCTAGAAAGAAAAAAGAAAAAATTAAATATCTGAAAGATTTTGCAGCGAAATTATCCAGTAATAACTCTGAATACCTACCCTCTTCAGAGACCCAAGACAAATTGTGAATGCATTGTTTCATTTCATTATGTTTAATGTATTTACACTTGCTAAAAAGAGTCTCTGTAAGGAAGTGGTGTCATGTTACTCTCACTAGTTGGTAAATCATGATCTGTAGATAACTATTTTACTAACTTTGAATCATCATAATATTATATAGTTTTATGTTTCCATGTTTCATTTTGATTACAGGTAACTCCATCTATTTTTTATTAGCTGTTAAATTGTCTTTATATGTTTATTATTCCATTTGGTGCTTAAAAGCCTCACAAAGTTGAGTTTCTATATTGTGTACATATAGATATATATTTGATGGGTTTTCATACCAAATGAGTGGGATTTGAGTGGATATTCTTTGTTTAGGAAAAGTAGATGTGCAAACCTTTGTCTTTGTTTTTCTCCATGTGGTTTTATTTTTGTTTGATTCAAAATGTATGTGCTTGAAGATAGTTGTCAACACAATACATTTCTAGGTAAAGCATGTCCTAACATGTGGCATGCAAAACAGAAAACAATAAAATTGTAGTGGGGCCTTAAACTCTATTTTGATTATAGCCATCCAATGTTTTATTTCTTCTTTTCCCTTCTCGGTATTCTTATTGCATAGGTCTGTATTCTGGCTAGATTTCTTCTTTTCTTTCCTGTATTTTCTCCTTTTTCATTTACGTGTTTTTATTATTTTATTGGTAAACGTTTTGAGTTCCTTGGATGGTGGTAATAAATTTGTTTTATTGCAATTTATGATACAGTAGTTACCCTGTATTCTAATTCCCTTGAGAATGTACCAAAATTTAAACATTTTTGGTATTTCTTTATAAAATTTCAGAAGGTGGGACCTTATTTTGGTCTAGATCAGGGCTTGGTAAACCATGATTATAATACAGTAGTGGTGGTTTAATAGGTATTATCAGAATCACATAATGTGATTTATTAGCTTTAAAATGTTGTGATAGAATTTATTGAAAATAATCACATTTAACATTATTTAACTGAGTTAATTATAGGAGATAAATAAGATAAATGTGTTCTAAAGCATAAAGTTCCTAAAATTTCCCTTTACCTGTCTCAGCCCTTGACTGTTAAAACAAGTAATTACCCAGTCCTTCATGTAAATGTGGTATATATGGCAGAAAGAGTGTTGAGCATTTTTGTGTATTCAAAAGGGCACAAAATAATAATAATATACAATCCTTCACTTTACATTAATTTTATGCTTTTATATGAGAAGCACATAATTATAATAATTAATGATCTATAAATAAATTATGAGACACATGACAGGACATATTCTAGACATTTTTTGCCTTTGACTATCAATATTTCTAAAAAGGTGATCATTTTAAAACCATCTAAAAGTTCCAAAACTGAGGAGAATTTTGGGGCATATGGGGTAATGCTGCCCTGTAGAATGATAAGAAGTGCCATTTTTATAAAGAATATACCCTTTTATCTCCTTCACAAATGCCTGCCCCACATTCCTGGAATATAACCTGCATGACAAAGATTATGAATTTTTAAAAATATGTTGGTTCCTGTTTTTATATAAACAACACAGTCATAAAAACACAGACTTTTAATATTTTTATTATCATTTTTAATGTCTTAATAAGTAAACTCATTAATGATGTAACAGGTGTAATTACCATTTGTTTACATTAACCTGTGAAATATATTCAAACCACAAAACAAACTTCTGTTGAAATGACACATTCATACAAGGAGCCAATTAACAAATTATATTATTTTAACCAACCTAAAAAAGGAAGCTCTACAATGAATATATTTTCATATCCCGTTACATCTGATTCCTCTCTTAACTTTGAATATAATATATACACATACAGTCAGGAGATTATTCTACAGCTTTAGGGTAGAGTCCTGTAGTAGTGAAAAAGGGTACTTAATGGTCAATGTTTTTCAAAATTGTGTAAAATTTTAAGAAAACATTCCAAAGAGGCTCCCTGTACGGCAGCCCAAGTGTAGTTATATATAAAGAAAAAAGCATTGTGGGTACGCATATAAAAAA
>JANTOQ010878667.1:0-18143 GCA_027564595.1 Bythotiara depressa | reverse complement strand
GGGGGGGTAATTCTGCCCCCCCCCAACGTTTTAACGTCCATCAAATAGCCGAACCAAAATAGGGTTAAATAGTTCTGTAGGTAAAGCTAAAATTGACAATAAGAGCATTAAATCTTATATGGTTTAGAAACCTTATATGGTGGTTAAGTAACCTTATATGGTTATCTAATTTTCAAAAGTTATTTGTTGCACGCTTCTGATTGATTTTTCATGAAATCGTAGATATATAATATTTCCGCCTAATAACAAGTATTTGTGTATGCTGTCTTAACCATTAAATACCTGGTTGTACCGCCGCCTGCCTATTGTAAACATTCAATTAAAAACCTTTACAGTTTTATGAAAAACCAAGTGATCTTATCGGCCTTTACCATCGTAATTTCTTACCAAGACACTATGCATTATAGTTGCTTCATTCTTTTCATGCTTTCCTTTCTTGTCTTTTAGCAATCATGTGCAGGCGAGGATGGTACGATACGGGCCAAATATTTAGATAATAACCACACACATTTTTTGCTGTTTAACGACGATGAATCACCGACAGATGAACATCCTAGTAACGACGAAATACCGACACGTTCTGAAGTTACAACACACGCAAATATGAGTGACGATTTTCGAATGAATATACAACACCGCATATCCTATTCAGGTATAAGTTCCTTTTTGTTTTTTCATGTATCGATTGATTAAACCACCTTGGATACTGCAATTTTTAATGGAGAAAAGTTTCGGTGCTTAGGTTAAAATCTTCGATGATCAGGTTAAAATCGTTGGTGATCATGTTAAATTTTCGGTGACCAGATTAAAATATTCGTAAAATTTGTCTGGTGATCTTCAAAGATTTTAAGCGATTTGAAGTCTTAAAACATTTAGCCAACTATACAAAGAATACCTTAAGTTTTTCCTATTCATGTCCCTCATTTATCACTTTCTGGTATAATGTGATTACTGGCTTCAGACTATCTTGAAAAGTACGAACTTTCTAACAACTCGTTCTGTGAAGAAGGCTTCATTAAATGCATAGATGTGTTTGACTGACACCTGTAGTGATATAAGCACAAACGTGTCAACAGAACACCCAAAGGTGTAGAGCATTTCCACATTGCTACGTCATCTGAAACGCACCATCCTTAAGGTATTCATAGAACGTATTTTAGGGCGCCATTTTGGAGATGAAAATGTTGAAAAACAGTGGACTATATTTAAAAATTCCAGCTGATATGATAAACAGTTTTATGGTATAGCGGTTTGGCATTCTAAAGGATGGAGTGCATGCATTCATTCCTCCCTTATTGCAAGGATAAGACCTCCATTGGAAGACAGTGATCAGAGATGGACAAGCCTAAGGATAGATGGAAGATCAACTTAAGCTAGCGATCAGGTGCGGGCGCTTGCATCGACTGCCTCCTGCAAGACACCTGTCACATCCAAAGATATAATCCGCCCAACTCCAACAGGAACCCAATTCATGCATTATTGAATCGTTTCGAAATAACAACAAATCATATCGTATTTGTTTGGTCTACAAACGAGAACCCGGAAGTAAGAGAGGTACACTTTGAAATCAGCGCCTAGAGGGGAATAAAGAAAATGTTCGGTACTGCTCAAGCTACAATCAGAGCCCTATCAAGTTGTCATGAAACTGGAATAAATCGACAGGACAAAAGTTACCATATTTTTACGAGACGAAAATTTTGATATTTAAGGTGGTACTTATCAGTATTTAAAGTGTTTCTGGAAATCGGGGAAATCTCATTTACAGCATCTCACGATACGACCCCAATCTAAAACTAATTTCCTTTCTTCCTCTGTACGTGGCACTCCTTCTGAGTGACTTAAAAATAGATTTATGTGCCATTTTGCTTTTTCCAGGAGTTAATTATTGGAAATATATTGTAAAATAAATTTGGTAAAGGATGATAAGGGCCCCTGGTTCTTCGTAAATTAAAAAGTTTCAAATGGGAAGTTTAATATAACCAACAGGTATGCTTATGCATTAAAGGGTAAGAAATAAGTTTACCTTGGTTATCACATTATATTCCAACGGCTGTATGGTTGTGTGCTATTGAAATAATCGTGTTTCTTCAACGCGGATAGGAAAGGACAAGTGCCCACTCTTGCCTCAGAGTCGGATCTTTTGGGGACTTTTTGTCCTTAATCGTGGTACAATCACAATTTTCGAGTTTGTTGCTATCCGGTTTCCCATCGAACACTACTCCCAGTACTCGATGTTGGGCACTTAAAGACAAAGGGAAGAAGCACGAGAGGGACCAATTTCTCAAACGATTTTTCTAGGTATATGTGAATAGATCTATTGGACTATAGGAATACAACGTGATGGTAACTGCCCTCTGTCTGATGAGGCAGATTTGTTTAACAATTTTGTTCTCACTATTTCCAAGACAATTTAAGCAATAGGTCTTTCCTCAAGACCAGTAGCAACCATGTAATATTCTGATGAGCGCCCAGAAAATGCTTTGGGACAATTAGCACCTGTATCTTAGAGAGCTGAGGGTGACGTTCAGTGTTGTAAATATTACTGGATTTTTAGCTTCTGTTTTAACGTATAGCGTTAATTTTATAAAGGTGGACTGATATTCGAATGTGGATCCGTAGCGTAGCGGTTAACGCTCTCGCCTTTGACGTGAGCGACCCGGGTTCGATTCTTGGCTGGAGCAAACATTTATATCTTGTATAGAGGTTTACGGATGAGACGTTGGGAAACGTCTTCGTCCACGTGGAGGGACCTACTATCCTCGTGGGGCCACGCTCACTATATGTTATATGTTGTGTGCGCCACTTGTCTGACAATATATATTAATTGTCCTCGTCAGCTAATGATGCAGTTTTGTGTATGTGAGTGTCTGTAAGGTGTTAATACCTAACTTGAATAGGGAAAATAATATGCATATACATAATGTTCAAAGGATGACCTTTCTGGATGTATAACTACAATCAAGACTTAGAGACGTCTGGATGCAAAATTAGGATATGTATTGTTTTTATTATAGAAGAGGAAAACGCTTCCCTTGCTGTTTCTATGTTTGCTGGAGGTAGCTTCTATTGCGTGGAGACACTACTGAAAGTGTTATCAAGCGGTGTTCCTGTTATATTGGTGAAAGAAAGTGCAGGGATTGTTGACATCGTTGTGGACAATTTAAACATGTACCGTTCTATGAATAAAGAAGACTTCAAACAATGGTAAGTGATATTTAATTTGTGGAGCATGTATGGAGTACAGTGGTAGCAACCAGTGATACTATTAATGCTATATTCGGATATGCTACTGTGTTACAGTCCTGTGACAAAACAACAAGCTGCATTGATAAAACTTGTCCTAGTGACAGATTGGTTGAAATAATAAACGTTTTCGTAAAAAAGGAAACATTTTCCTACTTTGCAAGGTGTATTCACTCTATCAATCGAGAGATCAGAATAAAAGTTATTCTATAATATTAATTAAAGTAAAACGTGTTATAACTTGTTACTTTTATATCAATTGGCCAGTTCATATATTAACAGTTTTAAAGCAATAGCTATTTCGTTTTTTACTAGTCTGCATGTTCCTCAATTTTACCTACTTTGCTATTTTTTATATTTACGTCCTTTGGAAAACATATTATTTTGAATGAACATTGGTACACGTAACCCTTTAATGCATAGGAATACCTCCTGGTTATTTGTAACTTTCTATTGGAAACCTATATAATTAGACGAAGAAACCTTCAGCTTTTATCAAATTTAGTTTACATGATATTTCCAATAATGTAGACCCTGGAAAAAAAAACATAACAAAGAAATAACATATGATTTGATTCCTTTCCGTGGGACACTATGCACTAAAGGGTTTTAAAGAGATGGAAATGCGAATCGTATGTTATCCCAGGAAATGAAAAATAATTTAATTGTATTCAAGTTGTAACACGTCCTACATAAAATTATAAAAATCTTATTTCGTATATTATCGTCGTATTTAATTTTTACTCGAGCCTAATTAATCTACTTTAAATTTTGATATTATTTGGTTATCAGAAATATTTTTAGACTCCTCTTAAACAGATGATGGTGGAGGATATAGTTTGCCACGTTACCTATTTAAACGATGTGACCATGCTTCAGGGAAGAGAGGAGGCAGATATTAGCATTTGTCAGTCCAATATTGTGTTTAATATATAACAACCATCTTCCTTTAACTTTCAAATCTAACATTTCACCATTAAATTTAAATAGGTAAAATGCCTTTATACATCTCCTAGCCAATCAGTAGAAGAATGTGATGATTTTAAGAAACACATTAAAATAACAATCATCCTTATATATCAATTCTTATTGGCGACCTCAACGCTGGAAAATACAAACTGGTGGTAGGTGACATAAACAATACAAACTGGTGGTAGGTGACATGAACAATACAAACTGGTGGTAGGTGACATGAATAATGATCAAGGGTTAGATATAGATGAACAGGTACCCCAGCCATGATGCCTTTTCAAAGAGAGTTTTTAAGAGGCCCGTTTACACCGTATATTTTTAATTTAAAAAGAAGACATTCATGCCATACTTTATGGAAGGCTTTAGAAATATCTAGAAATATGCCACGTGTGCAGGATTAAAAATGGCTCAAACTTTAATTTAACTTACATACTATCGACACAGAATATGAACCTAAAATTCCTTTTAGCCCTTTAACGCCTGTCTGGGTATACCTTCTTCTTGTTATATTTGTCGTATTCCAAACCAGGGGGTATTTCACCAAAATCATTTTCCCTTTTACTTCCAATATTTAACCCCCTGGAAAAAGCAAACCAGCGAATAAATTAATAACAAACAAATTAAGTATTCCTTTGTGGATCTGTGCCACAGTGGTGAGCAAGTTGAAATTGCAATCCAAGGGTACGGTTCCCATTCACGCCATAGTGCGAAGGATGACCTCTTCGCACGAACCATAGGTCATGTTTATATGTTAGTGGGCACCACAAGTGACGCCTATAATGCAATATGCGAATGGTTGTTAAGTTCTCTGAGGTGAAAGCTCAGAAGAAAAAAATAAGAAGAAAGTAAGTATTCCTTTGTTTTTTCAGTCGAGAATTTCGTCAAAATATCAAACGACAGGTAGATAGTATAAGGAGAGGAAATGGTTATGGAGAAAGGAATGTGAAAGTAAAAATGACTGATATTGTTGACAAAATTGAAAAATGCATCAAGGAACACGATAAAAAGGTAACTTAAACTTATGTTTATGACAATTTTGTTCCTAAGATTGTATGTTTGAATGAAATACAAAAACTGTGGAGTCATGGTTATTACGTAAGTATTGATTTTCAGTTTTTATTTGTATATCTTGATAGGTATTGGTCCTTATAACGAATCATCTTACTTGGTATAAGAATAGCATAAATACGCTATTGTAACAGAGTTCTTGTGTCAGCCCTTGCGATCACTAAAATAATGACCAGGTTTAGGCATGGAAATGACATTTAATAAAACCACTATTCTCAACCTGTCTTGATTTATCCCACGGCCACAATCCTGGCCACAATAAGTGTCATAAAAATGTGTCTACATGAATGTCCTTGTCTACGGGAATATCTTCTCTTTCTCTTGAGGAACATGTCAATGAGCATTTCTTCCAGTAAATTTTCTCTTCACAACCCAGCCAACAAGAATGTATTTTCTTGAAGGACCTGTTTACGACATCCATCTTATCTTGAAGAACATGAAACGTGAATTTACTTCGCTGAACTTTCAGTACGTCAAAAAGCAACAATATGGCTCAATTCTACCATTTCGGTAAATTTGGTACCTTTTCCATAGATATTATGGCCATTATTGTTGCATGCAAGCTCGTACGTCTTGCTTTGAATAGGAAAGGATTTCAAATTAAAAATCACTTAATTACTTTTGATACGGTCCTATGTCATGTAAGATCGGAATCAGAAAGTGTCACATTTGGTATAAACAATATGATTGACATTAACCTTAAGGAATGACGTAGTTTTTAAGTGGGATCCAAGGATGCAATATAGGTAGTGGATCCCCAGCTAAGAAGTGTTTAATCTGTTGATGTTAAAAATACAAATCATCAGTTCTGACCTGTATGAGGAGTTTGCGGAATAGACAGAATATGCTTGTGCTGGTGTAAATCACAGAGCAAGGCTCTGCAAACAGAAGTGAGCTTTACCTTTGCTGCATTTTCAATAAAGGTTACACAGAACGGGAAAATTGATGTGCAAGGGAGTTTATGTGAGTACCTAAAAAAAACCTTATTGTTCTCGCAAATTAATAACCACATCATACATGTTTTGTTTATCAGGATAACTTTCACACCTAACTAGAAATATGTTATACACAAAACAAGGCTTTGTATGTGTAATCAGTTTACTTCCTTCCTTAATTTTTGACGTAGATATCGATTCTGAAGATTGATTTTAAAATAAAAATCAAATGAAATTTTCGATTGTTTCGAATCGATTTCTATGTCAAAAATTAAGGAAGGAAGCAAACTTCTTGAGTCACCTTCTAAATAGGTGTGAAAGTTGTGCTGATAAACAAAACACTTTAGAACACAAGTGCATAAATTTGGAATCCAACAAAAACCTCGTGTATAATATGTGAAAAGAGACTTTATTATCAACACGGAATACGAACCTCGGGTTCCTTTTAAACCCATTAATACCTATCTGGGTATACATCCTTTATTATTTCAAATGGACCTTGTGAGGTTTCGCAATTTTTAGCCAAACTTGCAAAAGTTCATTCCCACAAAATTTCCTTTGTGGTTTGGTCCATTACATTAAACTTTCTTTCATACTTAATTTTCAATGTTTTTACTGACAGTTGCTGAAAACGTTTTTGCTAAAGTTTCTTATCGGTAATTCTACATAGGCCATTCGCAAAAGATGCTTGGGATTGGGAAACTTTCTTTCTTCATCATTATTTAAAAAAATTATTTTTCTCCTAGATCTTTATTTATGATCCTACAGAAATGAAAACTGGACTACGCCATCAAGTTTCTGCCGCGTGTGAAGGTACTTTTTAGATTTTGTCATGTATTATACACACTTTTTGCCAGTAAAAACTTGAGGTAGAATGCAAAGAGATAAAATTTAAGCTAAGCTAAACAGTGGCAAAGACTCCGTAGCATTGTTGCAAATTCATGACTTATAAATAGAAAAATCTCGTTCCAATGATTTTCTTCCTCTATTTGACTTAACTCCATCTTAACACCAAAGATATATAAAGCCCTTAGAGATTCACATGTAAAGAGAGACATACTAATAAATATGTTTGCCTACATATATTAAAATATTTTTTGTTTGTTTATAACTTTTAGTTTCACCGATTTGTGGCAAAGTGGTAGAAATGTGTATTTACAAATCTCAGGTTACGAATAGAGCATGCTCTCACTAATACAGTCAAGAGGACACCCTCTTTACAAATCTCTATAACTCATGTTCATGTGTTGTAGCGAACGAATGATGTGATGTTGTATTTGTAAGTAGATCTCAGACTTCGAAGCTTATAAGATA
This sequence comes from Bythotiara depressa, assembly GCA_027564595.1. NCBI lineage: Eukaryota > Metazoa > Cnidaria > Hydrozoa > Anthoathecata > Bythotiaridae > Bythotiara > Bythotiara depressa. Next base: position 10,611 of record JANTOQ010878667.1, on the reverse strand, counting down.
ATAATTATAATTCTTTCTTTTATTTCAGTATCACAAGTTACAGAGGAATCACAGTTACAAATGGCCATTCTATTAGAAGACATACCTGCAGCAACTAACCGAGCTAAGAAATCAATCCCCCGTGTATGTTTGTTTTACGTTAATCCTACAGAATGCTTTTGGGAAATATTGTTAAGTTTTATAATATATGAAAACAATAAGGGAGGCTATAATTCTTAAATTTAAAACAACAACTCTACAAAGAACCTCATCGACCATTTTTTCGACTTCTTGTTTTAGAGGTAACCATAACTCGGTGAGCCAAGACAAACTGGACTATATTGAAAAACGTAAACTAAGTAAAACACTACATATTTACTGGTTAAGAATAAAGGCCTCAAAGGTCTTTAAGAACACAACTTGGAAGTTGATTAAGGATATAAGTGGGAACATCAAGTGGTTGAGATTTGTGTAAGTGGAGGGTTGCGATGGAGTCTACGTGAGAATTATCTTAGCATGTGGTGCTGTTTTTTTAATTAATTAAATGTTTGATAAACAATGTAAGCTTTTACTTTGCAAAATAATGGTTACAATTCCCTATATATATAATATATATATTATGAAATAAACGATTTTATTACCCCTGGCGTTAAATTCTTATAGGCAACCTTTATATCTTTATCAAGAACTATGGTGTCAAAGCAGAATTTACTAACTTTATATTTTCATTAAAAACAAATAATTCACAAACAATTTTAAGCAAAAAAGTACTAAACACGTAAATTAACTAATCCGAAAAGCGAATTCCCTTTAGATTTCCAACGTAATTGACTCTCTAGAAGGTAATCATTTTATTCATATTCGGAGCACTAGAAAGTCTAGATAGGAAACATGCATGCATCCCTTCCTCCCATGTTGCAAAGATAAGATTACATTGGTCTGACAATTGTAATTGGAAGACAATAATCAGAGATGGATGTGGAATCCTAAGGATAAATATCAACTTAAGCTTGCGATCAGGTGGGGATCTTGAGTAAGCATAGCCTGCCTCCTGCAAGACACCTGTCACATCCAAAGATATCACCTCCCAACTCCAACAGGAACCCAATTCATGCATTATTGACTCGCTTTGAAATTACAAACAAATCGTATCGTAATGGTTTGGTCTACAAACGAGAACCTAGCACTAAGAGAGGTAGACTTGGAACTCAGTGCCTAGAGAGGTGCGATAAGGAAAACCTTTGGTACTGTTCAAGCTACAACCAGAGCCCTATCAAGCTATGTCATGGAACTTCAATAAATCGTATCGTATTGCCTTGACTTACACTCGAAATTCCAGCACTTACAGAGGTAGACTTGGAACCTAGCGCTTAGAGAGGTAACGATAAGGTCAGCTGTTGTGCAAAAAGAACACACATACCTTAATAAATCACTACAAAATGTATTGCAATATCCACTCCTCCGCCAAACTAGCCTATGACGCAAGGCAGCCTCGCGCAATCCTTAGTAAATCATATCAAATTGTTTCGACTTTGCTGCAATCGTATCGTATCACCTTTGTATGAATGGATTCAATCTGCAATCACTCTTTTTGCATCACTTTCGTGATACTATTTTGGTAAATTTAAATTAAATCTTATTCCAATATATCATATGATTATGTGGCAAGAGAAAAAACAGCATTTAATTATGTCCTTCTAGCATTTCTCACTGAGAACATAACTTTTTAGTTTTTTTCTCCCTGTCAATTCCGATTCTAATTTGTCACCAGTCACACGATTTTCTAAATACGCGCCTGAAATTATACCTGATGTACATAGCTATCTATAAAGATTTTTTGGACTTCAAACTACGAATGTCCAAGTTTGCACTTGGTGAATCATGGCATATAAACAATCAAGAAACAGCCAGTGGTTGTTGTATCTAAAACATCGGCAAAACATATGTTGCCAAAGTTTGAAATTTTTGTTGATGCACATCTACAGATTTCAATACGAGTATTTGGTTGGATGTTATCAGATGATTTCCCGTTACACTCATTATAGCAAATCATTTTGTAATGTTATCCTTTCAAGTTTAATTTGTGAAATTGTGGAATGATATAACTGCCCTAGATGTTGGTTTAGCCTCGTCAATGTAGAATCATGTCATTCCCAAAATATTTAATTTTATGGAGTATCAAAATAGTTAGTATAAACCACATTTGAATCAGGATGAATATTTTTAGATCACAACACTGTATAATGTTAGTTGTGGATGACTGTAATCCTTCTATCAAATGCTGTCCCCATGATCGTAATTACTTGTATGAAAGAAACAGAAAGGAGAGTAATATGAACCAACCAGCAAATTTAAATGCCGCAATTAAATTTACCTCACCAGAAAGAATAAAAATAACTTTACAACAACATTGGTTAAAGGAGAGACCGCTTGAACAGCGCATCAAGAAAATGAAATCTTCTCTAGAGCAAAATAAACAGTTGATCCTGAACCTGCTAAAGATTTTGTTTCTCTTTTTAGTGGCTGTGATAAAACTATTCCTCCATTTATGAAGCTTTTTTGGGAAGAAAAACAATTCTTCTAGTTTACGTACTTTAAGGGAAAAAAATTACATTTGTCCAAAAAAGGTTTTAATTGTACAGTTATCAATGAAATTGCTAAAAAGACTGAATACTTCTCTGATCCTGAACGGTATTATTATTTTGATGAATGAAATGAAAATTCAAGAGGATCTTGTGTGCGATAACCACACTGGAGAACGTATTGGATTTGGTGATTTGGGAGATGTAAATGGGAACTAGGCTACTCTCAAAAATATGCAAGAACTTGCTTCTCAGGTCCTTTAAAAGTGTTCTCAACCCATTTTCATACAGGTTTGCCACATTTGCAACAATTGTTGCCACATCTTACATCTTACTAAATTTTCACATTATTTTGAAATGCTGTAAACCTCCTCGGAAATATTAGTTTCAAAGTAGTTGCTGTCACTACAGATGGTGCTTCACCAAATCATAAATTTTAACATAGACATAAAACTTTTGACGGCGATGCAGGAACAAAATTTGCATTCCATGCAAAAAATATTTTCAGTGATGATGAGTGTTTTATCTATTTACTGGTTGACAATCCTCGCTCAGCTAAAACAGAACGAAACTGTTTATATAATTCTGGTTCTAGTCGTGCAACACGGTACATGTGGAACAACAGTTGTTATATCCTTTGGAGCCGCATTTCAAGTCTCCGTTTTCTATCTGTCCAATAGCTGGTAATGTATAAGGTCTATTAGGAAAATTCAATGTAATTGAAAACGAACCTTTACCGGAAAAACATCACTGGTGAATGAGAACGTTGGTTTGGAAAATTAGCTCTAAAACTCTCACGAAGCACGAGTTATTTGACAAACCTTCTGTACATCTAGATACGATAGGTTGGAGTTGTAGTGAATTTAGTACTTCTATTAAACTTTCTTCCTTTGCAAAAGATGTGCTTGAGGTAGAAGAAACAGATTATGTAGCACGAGAGCTGTGTTTTGTGTTTATATGCCTGGTCAGACTCCTCCTTGACTTGCAAAATTTCTCGCAGCGGCTACATTGAAATCCTGTATCCTGTTCTTCTTCTCCGTTAATTTCAGATACTATGTCACCTATTTCTTTGTTTAACTGCTCGTCACTATCAATCAAGTAACATAAATCGTCAAGGTCTTCTCCTGACAAAAAGTCTCCTTCCACAGTCGCCATATTTTAAATCTGTGCATTTTCCTCAGGCCGCCGAGTTGATTTCAACTTCAAATAGGTGAACAATAGCTAAACCACAACAACGGCCCTTGGTTCCAGACTAGCTTTTCTTCTTATGACTATTATACAATTGAATGAGTCTTAATATAAACGTTAAGTTACTTTATTTTGTTCGTGGATGTTTTGCATTTGTAATGCAAAACCCTGCATACAATACCTGGGATTTTTGTGGTTTAATCTCATTTCGTAGCTAGTCCTTTTCCCAGGCGTCAATTATATTTCACTTACGTTTGTGTGTTATGACGTCACGAAAAGCTTTCAAATTGTCCAACTGGGAGGAAAGCGTGGTTTAATCCCTATAAGAAGAAGGGACTTCAGCTCGTACAAAACTTTAGATGTGTAGATGAAGGAAGTAACTGAACCTTGCCTGTTAGTTAGACTCTAATGATACACTCCTTCCTTATTTCAAGGGTAGGCACCAAATGTACAAACAATTCTGAGCTGCTTATAAAATCGTAGAGACAAAGTGATGAAAAAGAAAAAAAGAGACAAATGTGTTTATTGAGTAAATGTGGGACCTTGTTGCAAGTTATTATGCTCATGGGTAGTGTTTCAAGTTATAAAAGTTCTGTACAAGGAAAATTTGTCTAAACCAATCACAGTCGTCCACATTTTCTACATGGAAACTCTTCAGTGATACTTTAACTTTTCCCTTGAATGGTATTTTTTAAATAATTTTTTTAGGAATCTGACCTTGAATACGCATTGTTGCATAACCGAGTGGAAATCGTGAAGTACCTCCTGGATTCTGGATTGAATATAGAAACTTTCCTTCAAAAAGCTAATATGGAAAAGTTTTTCCAGCAGGTGAAATATTTTCTTCTTGTTTTGCATGTTGGAGGGATTCCTTGTTCATTTGGACTCGCATGTTATAGGATAATTACCACTAGAATGGTTTCAGAAATAATAACGTTTTGCCACTCGAAGACATTATACCGGATAGGAATTTGCAGTGTAATGTCTTCTGAGTTATTTCGTTATTTCTAAAGATATTACAGCGATGAATATCAGTATTACATGTGTTTGTTAAACTCTCAAGAGCTAAAGTTTAGAAAGAAAAAACAATTTTCCATGCAAGAAAGAAGAGTTCAACTTTGTTTATCCGTTTCCTCAAGTATTTATGTGCGTAGCGTATACGTAAAATGGAATTTTATATTTATATGTGTATTTTATTTTATAAATATACCTTTCTCGAAATTTATATTTATGAAGTTTGCCTTTTTATAAAAATCGGACTTCAGAATCGGTTTCTCCATCAAAGGTTGTATTTATGTTCTATGATAAGACTGCTTTACTTTGAGTCTCGTCTATATACTTTTGTTCATATTTTACTATTATATATGTTTCTATGTATCATTGTAAAAGTTTATACATTCCAACATGTAACTTGTTTTAACTAACTAAAAAAGAAGAAGAAAATAACTAACTATTTTGAAATCATACAAATTTTCTGAAAAAGAACTACAGTCATAAAATGGTTTAAAATATTTTTACAATTTGCATGTAAACAAGGTTTAGGGTACATAATTATTTAGCTTACTGAGCTTATACAAAATAATATTTATAATGTTTGTAACTTCTCGTAAAAACAAGTTTAATTGTTTGATCAATTCTGGGACAGGTCTATTCAGGAGAAAAATACAAAATATTGACATTATACTTAAATGTTTAGTTTCCCCTCCTGACTGTGCATATGAAGGCTATCATTGTATGTTCTTGTTGATAGAAATGATTTTCTGATTCGTATAAAAAATGGTGGCAATTTTTAAGCTACTAAGTCAATGCATATTACACAGTACATAGTTCTCCACTTACCCTAGCTAAAGATTATAAGGAATATATATACAAAAATATCAAACATATAAGATGTGTGTCTCTAAAATGTACTTAGTCAAAAAGTTAATTCTAACTTTACACCAGCACTGATAAGAATACATAGACTTAACTCGTGCCTAATATAAACACTGAAAACCTTTATATTTGTATGAAAACTATGTGTCTTGCAAGCAATGATCAACCCCAGGCACTAAAATGATTAGGTAAAGATTTCAGCACTTCCACCACATCAAAGCCAACGTTTCATTTAAAAGCTTTATTCCTCATAGAATTTTAGGCCCCATTCATGTCACTTTACACTCGAGTGTCCAAAATAGCAGGAGTTGATGTAAGATTTCCCATGCCAGTGTTTCTTCATGCCAGTGTTTCTTCCATGCCAGTGTTTCTTCCATGCCAGTGTTTCTTCCATGCCAGTGTTTCTTCATGGATAGTCTCCTTATTTTACTGATCTACTTATTTTGACGTCACAAAGTTCACAAATGGAACAAATGCAAGACAAGTGATACCCTTTGTCCAGTCTTTATAAGTTATAACTAAAGGCCATTCTCCATGCAGCGATTTTTGAGCGAGAGATCTTCAGTGATCAAGTCTGGGCATGCGCAATTTAAAAAATGAGTCATTTGTTCCATTAAATCATCGCTGACGTTCGTCCAAGAAGTTGGATCTAATTCAACTTTTCTAGCGATCGCCAGCGATTTGTAACGTGTTTTAATATTTTTGACCAATCAAAATCGTTTAAACGTTAGCAATGAAAGTTCGAAAGCCTTGGAATGTTTAGAGATAAAAATAAAAATGAGTTGGCGTTAAACTTTTTGCAGTTTCGAAAGTATTTTCCAACTATGGTGCAGTTCGGATTATATTCGCAAAGTGATGATACATCTACATCGACAGCTAATGTATATTTAATGCGATTTCAGCACCAACAAAATATGAATCACATGGAAAAAAAACCCTGTGTTTGAAGCCTGGCAATAACAAGAAACCCAACAAGAAACTAACTCACAGTAACAAATACAAGAAACTTACTCGCAGCAACAAAGCATATTGGGTTTCGTATTTTCGATTGTCTTTGTACTAATGGTGCTATCATTTTGCAAGAAGGTCTTCGAACTAAAAGAATATTCGATAAAAACATTTAAGATCGTTTATCAGTAAATGGTATCCTCCGTATGTTCTTTAAAAACCTTCCTAACCCAAAGCTTCTTGGGTTTGTTTGCTTTCACGAGGCGCATTCTTCTTAAAATAAAATCTTTTTTCCCCAAATATCGCTGCATGGGGATTGGCCTTCACACAAAAAAGTAAACTGAAAACGTTTTTGTCTCTCTATATCGGTGGACAATTTCGCAACATTTGTGGCATACTACATACAGTTCTGGACATAATAATTTGGCAAAAGTGTAGCAATATATGCTCTGTTGATAACCCTTTAATGCATAGGCATGTCTTCAATAAACATATTAATTCAAAGCTTTGATAACATTATGAAGAAGAAGTGGGTTTATCAGCTTTTAAAAATTATATTGACATCCGCGAACAATATGCATTCAAGTATATAGATATATAGATATATACTCTGTGGAGTATTTATAAGCTCCTGATAAATAAATATGACTATAAAAAGAGATAGAAAAACCATGATGGGAATATGGTATTTTTTTAAGTCTAATAATAAACTGTAAATGTAAATACGAAGATGTAAACAAATTTATTTTTCTTTCGATCAAAACGTTTTGGTGAAGGTACACAAGATTTACTTTATTAAATTAAATTAACTACAATAGAGGTGATAGGAAAGTTTGAAAATATGCAATATAATATATACGATCCTATCAAGCTTTCTGTCGACAACTACCCTGTTCTTGATTTATTACTTAGAAATGAAAGAGGTTAAAGGTATAGGATCCCTGTCAACAATATATTATGATTATAATTGTCTGAACATGTAACTCCAAGATCCAAACTTATCAAATAATTGTTGTTTCATACTTCACAAGAGAATTTATAAGCTGTTGATAAATGTTGCATCATGTTACATGAGAATATTTATTAGCTTCTGATAAAGATTGTTTCATGCTTCAAGAGAATATTTATAGGCTTCTGATAAAGGGAGTTTCATACTTCAATAGGATACAAGCATCTGATTACATCTACACGATTGTTTCTATTCAGGCAATGAAGGATGAATCCAGCGTTTTTTCAATCTTGTTGGATGCTGAGCATGGAAAGGTAATAGAACCATCTTTGTACTGGAGTCTTCCCAGATAAATAAACGTTTTGTACATTCACTCTTGTGGCAGCAATTGTTTATATATCATATATATACCTACATTTTAATCTCTGAACAATAAATACCTGTTATGTTTTAAATGATATGTTATGCTGTGTTTACAATTATATCCATACTTATTCTTGGTTGATGCTTTCCCCTTGTTGGTACTTTGTTTTATACTTCGCCTCATTGGTAATTAAGTAACAAATTCACAAACAATTTATTATTCTTGCCATTCCAATACTTAGTACTATAGTTAGATCACGGTTTCGAGACTCGCCTAACTGAAATTGCAGTTTAAACATGAGTGATTCACACGAGGCGGAGACACCTTTTGTAATTATAGTTAGACGGGTGTCGAGAAACCGTGATCTAACAAACTTATACCACGATTGAAGTAAAAAGAACCTCCTGAATTAAATAGAATAAGACGTTGTACAGATGTTGAATAAATTATTTATAAAGTTTTTAGTTACATGGAAGTTCATAATACGTGCTCTAACATGTCTTACTGTGACTTAAAAGAATGAAAGGTTAATGAAACCCCCGTGACGCAAAACAATAATTTTAAATGTAGAATAATTAAAGTTTAAGAAATTATATTTTCCACACCCCCTTGTCTACTTAGCATAAAACGCTAACTAAATATAGATGATTTCCATGCCTCACCGGCGACCTTTTTAATAAATACAAGACTCACTGGCGACCTTTTTAATAAATACAACAATTAGAAACAAAAAGTTTCTTATTAGAAAGAAAAACAAAACAAAAGTTTAAACATCAAAACAAAACTATTATAAAAACAAATTATGTCAACGTATTATTAACAAGGGTCTTAATGATAACTTGATTTCTAATTTAATATTATCGTGTTCTTTATCCAATTACTCCACCACCTTATATATCATTCATTTTCTTTTCTTTCTTCCTCAACCTAGTTTAGCAGTGAATTCAATTTCAAAGTCACTGTATTTTTAGCTCCGTTTTACATTTTCTCTAATTATTTTCTATTATATATAAATTTTAATTTCATTCATTGCTTTAAAATCCAATCATTTTCCTATTGAATATTAGAAGAACCAATCATAATTTAGTCTAAACAATTCGATTGAATAAATTTATTTTCTAAAAAATATTGACAGGAGCCGGGAATTTTTTTAGTTATAGCACAATAAAGTGTGGTATAACTATTTTGAAACTATTTAGACAACACTTTTTAATAATATCTTGGTATAAGTATATATATAATATGACTCTTTACTATATACTCTACACATTGTACCGATAAAGCAACAATGGCTTTTTGATTATCTGCTTTATCTGTGCTTATTTCTTTTTTAATATTTTTAATAGAAAAACGTTAGAAACAATATGCATGAACCATAATTTTCAGCATATGTTTAGGGTAGCATTATTATATCAGTAAGTGAATGCCTTTCCCTGCAAAACCCATAAAATGATCAACACCATCATGTATTACTATTAATAATTATTATTTTACTTTTCCCCAGGGTTCATTATTAAAAGAAGAAAAATGAAATAATCACAATATTTATATTCCCTTCAAATTTCCTATAAAATCTTTAATTGCCACTTTGAAACACAGCTAACATGTAACTTGCATCTTCTGTCGATCCTACTACAAATCATACCCTTGATAAATTGATTTTCCGGTCACCATGCCTGAACACCAGTTAGACCAGTTTTAAAGTTTTCCGCCCAATTAACTTTCCCGAATTTTCTACACAAAAGTCCTTGGAAAACCACTAAACAGTCTAATACATAGCAACTACATAGAAAAAAACCACAAATTAAACTAAAGAAAAAGTACCGGTATACAAAAATGAATACATAAGGCTATTAAATAGTTTACCACTTCAGTTATTATCTCTTGATTTAAGGGTACTTAATGATGGTGAGGATGATATGTAATCTGGTACAGTATTCTAACGTATTCTCTATAAAATATACATAATTTAAATCAAGAGTTTATGTGGAATTTGTTTATACCTATACAAGGACGATGAAAGTATATCAAAATATTTTCTCTGTAGGTGTTAGATGAACCAACAAGACCACTAGGTATTCCTGATCTGACATCTTCTGAAAAGGTAAACTTTTATTGGTTTTATTTGAATACTCTGCGTAAGTATACGCATAACGTCATCACATAACTTAAAACATTTTTTACGTAGGTTATATGCAATATAAATTGACGAGGGAAGTAAAAAAACAGCATAACTGAATTGATAAATTTGCCGTATGTCAAGGGTTGGAAACTCTGGGGAGCGGGGGCGGTGGGCGGTGGTGAGAGACACAAATTGGGTTGATTATACGTTATCATCAACGATAACAATTGGCGATGTTGTAAAAAAAATTAAACTCTTGGAAGCAATAATTGCAATTCGGAAAATTTCATTAAAAGTATATGCTCTTAACCCTTTATGGCCCACACATGTCATATAAAAACAAAACCGAGGGTCCACGTTGCACGTGTGGGAACGATTTGTTCGCCAGCTTAAAAGAAAGAGGAGTGACGTGGCTTTCCAATAATGGTGACATAAATTTGAAAAAACTTTAACAAAGTAGATATTTCACGTTGATTTTCGTGTTTTAAATTTCAAATTTTTTGAAAAACATTGTGGCAGACATTATTGTAAATAATTCTATTTACCACATTAAAATCATAATAAATACATTTAAAAGAAGCAAATAAATAAATTACTAAATATA
>JANTOQ010877556.1:7603-18155 GCA_027564595.1 Bythotiara depressa | reverse complement strand
CCATTGGCCAGGAAGGATACCCCTCTAGAGCACCTATTTCTTAGAACACCTCCGTTGGCTGCTTTCGAAATAAGATTTTTTTTTTCTCAACTACCCTGTAAGCTCCAACTCTTTACAAATCTGCATAACTGAAGATAAGACTTTAATGAACAGAACTGTAGCCGCGAATCTATTAATTCTCTTTTGGTTGCCAAGTTACACGGTTAAATTCGCAATAAAAGGATTTGGCTTAAGTAAGGTAAAAAACAAAAAAATAATTACTTACCAAACTAGTTGGAAAATAAAAAATCACGGGCAGAACAGTGCTTCAATTTATGTGCTTCAATTTATGCAGATTTATCAGAGGGAAAAAAATGGGGAGGAGTTGGAGCTCTAGAAAGAGGAAATATTAAGAAAGGGTTTTTTTGGCGTTTTTTGTGGCGATTTCCTGGTTGACTCATAGTTGCTTTATGACTATAACATATATTTTTGGAAAGCTTAACCTTTAATCTATAAAACTTTTAAAACGATTTTTGGATTTAAATTGTATTTAATTAAATATCATACAGTAAATGTATTACTAATTATGGAACTCTGCTACCTTAAAGATACATATAACCTTCAGCGTAGGATTGATGAAATTCGTTAATATCTTTACATATATGTATTTTCAGGTCATAAATGTATATAATTTTGAAAAGCTTAATAAATGGTCTGTCCCACTGTCATAATATTGTTAATTCATATTTTATTTAAAAGAAGAAATAAATGTTCGAACACTCTTTGCCTGTCAATATTCGAAGAGTGAAAAGGTACAACGGCCTCGTCTTTTCTAGTAGAAAATAATACATGGGAAAGTCATGTTCTGAACTCCAAAATCGTGTTTCAGATTTATTTATTTTGGGTTAGTGACGAGAAAATCAAGAAAACGTGTTACTTATGTGTTACTTATGTTTTAAAAACTCCCTCACCCCTCTTTATTCATTCATATCTCGCGACCAAAACAATTTAAATAAAAATTGAGACACGATCTTGTAGAGCACAGATCGCGGATTCTTACTATGTCGAAAGCAACTTTTTTCCGGTTTTCCCTTGTACTTTTTCACTCTTCAGAGTTAGGGAATAGCACGAAAGAAAACGTTTCTGAGAAACAGCGTTTTAAAGTTTATCACTGGTGGATTATCTGAAAACAAAGAAATGATTGGTGGAAAGATCCTCAAAATATTAATTTCTTAACATATACTATTTTTGGAAATATTTATGTTCAATTGTTACATACGATTATTGAGAATGTGAAAATAGCAAGAAAGTCATAAAAAAATTAATTGTGAGGATAATTAATTAGGCACAAAACCCCCGAGTAATGGATTTTTTGCACAAATATATCTGCGGAACAGGATAGGCTCGGGCGTGAAACTAGGTGTGTTTCTTTAGATTGATAGCTACATTGAGTGTTCCGAACCTAAAAAATATTATGTAACTTTTAATGTTGATCTTCGTGAAAGATAAGATCCCATCCTTTTAATATTATGCAATTTCCACTGAACATATTATATTGTACATATTCTTGGTTCAAAATATCCCCATGAAGGAGAACAGCAAGCGTGTAAAGTTTCTTGTCATAAGGTTTTACCATTCATGAATTATTGTTTGCCAAATTTAGGAATTCATTGTTTTGAGAAAAACACATTTAAAGTTTAAAAAAATGCAACTTGTGCCATATTTTACGTAAAAGTTAACTTAATATGCAGTTTTATCACTTCATTTTAATCCTAATTCATTGTTCTTGACTTCAAAGTCCCTTCCGTTAGCTCTGACTTGTTTCTTTGTTTTGTTCTCCCAATATCCGTTCATTGTTATTTCATTGACTTCTCCATTTTCAGACTTCTTAATGTCCAATTTCTTCCTTTTCTGAAGAATCCGAAGCAAACCCTCCTCCCGACTTTGCGAGGGCGTATAGGGAGCACGGTTAGCTCTGTAGTTCAGTACCATTGTATCAAATTTACCAAAGTCTTAAGTCTGTACTGAAAAAGTTTAACCCTGTTAAGCCTGGGCTTTTTTTGGTCGGTCAAAGCATGGTGGGATCAATTTTGCCCGCGGTACAAATCATGTTATATCTTTTGATCTGTATGGAATTAAGCTTTGGAATTTTTACCAGAGTCACTATGGACATTACCCCCTGAGAGGTGGTATTTCTAAAAAAAAATTTGCGCCATTTTTCTTCTTAAAGAGACTTAGGAAAAGTCACAAAATTTCAAGTTAATGACTCTATCTGATCAAAAGGTATTAAAGTTTTAATTTTCCGCGGGCAAAAATGACCCCATAATTTTGTTCGAAAAATTATCAAATTTTGAGGATCCTTTAAGATCCTTTAAGATTGCGGCTGATTACGTCTCACGAGGCGGGATTGTTTACTTGTCTTTTGATATAGTCTTGTAGTTTCTTACAAAATAAGAAATAAAAAGAAGGAAAAATGTTTGTCACCATAGTAACAGTTAGTACAAACATTTATTTTTTAAAGTACTTTTTTTAGGGCTTTTCTAGTGAGAAATTTATATTTCTAATTTTAAATAAAAATTCTACGAAAAATAAATTTTAAAATTATATAAAATTTTCATTTTGTATTAATTCGCGTGAAGCGAAAAGGTGATTCCTTCGCGCGACGAAGAAAAAGTGGAAATGGTTTCTGCTATTTTCAATCGAATTTTGACGCAAACCAATCAGATTGCAGGAAAGATTCGGATCTCGCGAATTTAAATGGCCTTGTGGAAATCCGGCTTTATAGGTTTAAGTGGCAATGAGTGCTGAAAGGATAACATGCTAGCTATATAAAGAGTACATGTAAGCAATTTGATTGGAGGATATATTCATTTAGATTAGCTTATCAGCTAATTATGTGACATGAAATCACGTGTTTCTAAACTGTTGTCATCTACTTATCCTCATATGAGTTTGCTAAATTACGTGCCCTACGTGCTACACGTACCCTCGTACTTACGTGCCTTGCGTGCCCTAGTTCTTACGTGCCCCCGTACTTTACGTGATCTCGTGTTTACGTGTCATCGTGCTTTACGTGCCCTCGATCTACGTACCCCGTGCTTTACGTGTCTCGCGTGATTTACGTGCTCTCGTGTTTATATGCTTCCATACTTAAAAACAAAAATAATAAAAATAATAATTTTGATAAAGCAAAGTAGCACGTACTCTCCAAAATGACAATAAGAAACAGATTCCATTTGTACATCGGAATTTACGCTTTTGTACAACACATAGTTAATAATTAACAGCAACTTAACTGAAAAAAACGAGACTCGAGACCATTTGTTTCTTCACACGAGACACAAAACCTTCGCGAAGTTTTTGTCTCAAAAATTTCCTCTCGCGAAAGTTTCTTCCATCATAGATAAAAAAGAAGCGCCGTACACCGTATACCATATACCATTATTGTATGATGAAATAGTTGCAATGTCTTATTCAACAAACTGACAAAATTTGTTATCCTACATGGATACGGTTTTTCATGATCTCAGCGATGGGCTACATCGATAATTCTATATATACCGTCGTTCACAGTTGTACGAATATAACGGAAGGTGATTTTCTAAGAACTACTCTGACGTCATTGATAATTTAAGAAAAAATTATTTGGAGTCTAAGGGTTACTTAACCACCAATCTAAGCTTGAAGTACTTATAACTATAGGAAAGCAGTTTGAAGTACTTATAACTATACGAAAGCAGTTTGAAGTACTTATAAAAAAAAACTTTTGTAACCTCATTATAACGTGAACATTGATTATTGAAATTATATTTGAAATTATTGAGATTATTTTGTTAACCACCTGGCCAAGAACTTCGTACGACCAACGGAAGGTGGTGTTTCACAATCTAATGAGATAGCATCATCAAGTTATCAATGAGTTTAATAAATAATTTCATTAAATCTCAAAGATTCAGGCTCGTAATACTGGAAAAAGGTTTCCCACAACACCGCATCGACGTCATGAAATCATTGATAGTCATGGTGAAGTTGAAATATTGTTTTAATTAACAAGCTGAGACCGGTCAAGTTTGAGGTAGTTTAAGTTAGCGCCTTAAAAAACAAAAAATGTAAGGAACGTAAGCACGAGGATACGTAAGGCACGTAAAGACAAGGACACGTAAAGCATGGGGACACTTAAAATACAGTGGAACATAAAGCACGTTGGCACGTAAAGCACGGGGGTACGTAACCACGTAAGGCACGAGGGAACGTGTAACACGTAGGGCACGTAATTTAGCAAACTCTCCTCATTCCCATCTCAATATTTTCTTCTCATATTCGAAAAGACCTTCGGAAGTTTAAAAAAGAGAAGCAGGTTGTCATATACACTCTCCCTCAGAGGCAGAAATTTTTAATTATAGGAAATATAATGTATACTAAATTTGGTAAAAGCTGATAAGACCCCTGGTTCCTCAAAAAATTATAAAGGTCTCCAAAGTGAGTCGAATATAACCAGGGGGTATGATTATGCTTTATAGATAATATAGGTAGTCGGTTTGGATTAGCACCACCTATTTAGAGCTAGCATGTATAATCAGGTAAATTAATAACCGACTTAAAATAAAATAAATGAATGAAAAATGTAGGTTAAATTAAAATAAATGAATGAAAAAATGTAGGTTAAACCGAATTACGAGAAAGGTCTATGCTCCTTTTCATAAATTATTGCGCAATACTACGCCATCTTTTCAAAATAGCACATAATGTATTTTAATGAAAAATAGATTTCAGATTCGGATTCCTTCTCAAAAATTAATTAGTTATTAGTAAATCAAGGAAGCGTTATCAACAGTTAGAAGATATTCAGTAACCAAAACCTCTTTATCGTATAGAAGGCTTGGGTTGCCAAATCGAATTATAGGAAGGCTTTGGCCGGATACGACCATAAGCAAAAAAAAACCAGATCGGTTTGGATTTAAAAACTATGAAAAATATAACATAGCATCATTTTTTACGTAGAATCCATATGTGAAGGTCTTTTTTTAATAAAGACAAATTTCAAATATCAGCCAAGTTTGAAAATGTCTATCGATTAGTGATTATGTACACGATTTTCTCGTTTACAAAAACCGTTGCTACATTACGCAGAGTTTAGTATACCTACAGGAAGAATTATATTAATCCACGTATTAGAAAACGTCCTTGCCAGTTACTTTTTGGATTGACGAGGCTCTTGTAGAATCATTGACCAATAAGTAAGTATACCTTTCCGTGCTGCCAACGTCGGGAACAGGATTCCAAATAGAATTGCAAAAAGCATTCTTCCACCAGAAATTTCGAGATCTTTTATTGTGCTTGTAAATACATAGATAAACTGTTACAGTTCAAAAATTATATTTTTATGTTTTTAGTAGATAATTATGCTTGTTTTACCCGCTGTTTGCAAAACTTGTCACCTGTATAAACAAGACAAAGATACCTTAAAACTTGATAGCGATCTTAATACAATACACACGTTGTTCGGTATTCATAGTGTTAACTCTCAAGATAATTGTTTTTTTAATCCAGGTTTTTATTCAAATAAATAAAGGTGATATATGAAGAAGATCTGTTTCATTTTTAATCTTTTACCGTGTAATTTGATATCCCAAGTAATCCATACCTCACTCACATTTATTGATTTGTTATTATCCTGAAACAGCCAGTATTTTCCAAAATTATAAGAAGTGACTCCGTCCAATGCCTTGTACACATGCCACATATGGTCATTTCAGGTTAAATTTGGGAGATGGTGAAGAAGTGTTCCAAAATAACGTGATGGCTGTAATATTTCCCTAGAAATTTAAAAGATACCTGCCCTAAAACATTCTTAATTGGACGTCTGAAGAATACACTCTTCTATGAGAAGATATAGCTTTTAAATTTGAGGACATGTGAAAATATGAAAGCAGAAGAAATTTTAAATTTGATGAATAAATATCGTTGGCTTCCTAGATTTCAATGCGGTATATTTGAAAGTATAGGTTCTTCTGGGTATTCTACAAGTGAGTTACAAAAATAGAATGCTCCCAGAAAGAATGGTTACCTGGTTTTAGAAGTAATACAAGACAATATAATGCAACGGCTATTAAGCATGCATAAAGCTGATAAAATATTAAGAATATTTTAAATAACAATAATAGATATTAACATAGCTGCATACATAAACATTATAGAAAAATAGAAAAATAGAAAAATAGAAACTTTTCTCGAATTTCATGAAAATTTTACGTTCAATTTTATACAAAACTTTCGTCAAAAAATATGCCTATGCTGAAATTTCAATGCCATATACCTAACAGAATGGTTGTTTTCGCTATACTACAACAAACAGAATAGTTGTTTTCGCTATACTACAACAAAGGTTAAAGCCTTCTTAATTTCTTACATGTCATGTTTCGCCTCGCGTTCATGCTAAAAATATTAATTTTTACGCATGAATACGAGACGGGGGATGGAAAGTTTGAAATTAAGAAGGCTTTGACCGTTGGAGTACTGTAGCGAATAACAACCTTTCTGATTGTCATGTGGCATTGACATTTTCAGCATATGCATATTTTTTGACGAGGAATCTGAATCTGAAGTCAGTTTTTTATAAAATTAAAGAATTTCAGCCCCAGAATGGCATGGCTTGTTCTCTTGGGTGTAATGAATTACACCATCTTCACTGTCATGGTTCGATTTACTGTGTGACAAAGGAATTCACTGAACCATGCTTATTCAAATGTGGGCGCTTATTAAAATTTTGCCTCTCGACACTGGGGGCTTATTCAAGTAAGAGCGCTTATTTAAACGCGGGCGCTTATTTGAAAAAAATAAGATATTCCTATTTTTATCCGCCGAACATGCACATGCGGAAGGCAGTTTTTAAAATATTTTGGAGCAAAGTAACAAAGAACCCGTTAAAATATTATTTAAAGCGATGCTACTTCCGGGAAATTTCAATTTTGGAGAAACTGTTTGATAAAAAGTAGAATAGTACATTTGGTGCTTAAAACAGAAGTCGAGAAAGATTACCGCTCTTAGCTACTTTAATAAGCGTCCAGTGTGGAGAGGCAAAATTTTAATAAAGACCCACGTTTGTATAAGCGCCTTTACTTGAATAAGCGCTAACCCTACAAAAGCCAAAAATAAGCGATCTCACTTGAATAAGCGCCCACCATAAGAAAGCAAAAATTAGGAACCACGGTTCAGTGTATTTCTTTGCCACGCAGGTAATCGAACGAATCATGAAATATTATTTATACTGGAAACTTCCTTTACATTTTAGTAAAATTATTTTCAAAGTAAGTTGTAAACAATGTTAGTTATATGTAACACGTGTGTTGTTTATTTGTTTATTATATTTGTTTACGTATTTATAACCATACTTTCTTAAATCATGAAACGCCACTATATTTTCGTCACACGAGCAGACAATGAGCGGACGTTGAATTGATTACTATAAGAGGTAATGATACCGATGTTGTTCACTTTCCGTATTATCGAAGTATTTGGAATAAATTTACCGATCTAGTAAAGATATAACACACCTATTTAATAGTTAGCCGTGTGGAAACCATCTTGTTGTTAAAATGCTGTGTTTCAACATTCTCTACCCGTATTGTTCATTGTTCATTGTTTTAATAAATGTTACGCTTAGTATACCAAAACCACTGGAACAAGCCTAAATCAGAGACCATGATGGATGCTATCAAGATCTAAGAGAATAATTTAGTATAAAAACGGTTCATCGAGCTTCGATATATTTCTACGATCAGACGACATCTAAACCTGGGCCTAGTTTACATGCACTTCTGGGACGTAAAGTATATGAGATTGTTAAATTGTTAAAATGGTAAATTAATTTGAAAAAGACAATAAAAACTACCAAGACATTGTCCTTTAAGAAGCCCTACCATCCAAGCGATCGAAGGAGTGCTTTGGGGAACGATCTATTGTATCTCAAGCCTGGTGTAGATCAAAATAAGCTGATCATTAACCTTGAATGAATATGTTAGTTTTCCAGCTTCAAACTTACCGGTAAAAAAGAATGCAACCAAATGTCAGTTATTTTATTGACGATGTGGACATAATAGGTACATCATAATACCAGTCAGGAAGTAAGAAGATTTATTAATAGCTTGATAAATGACTGTTCTAACTGTTATTCCGACCACCAAGTATATAAAACCAGATGCACACTATTTGGTATCACCTTTAACGCATGTTATTAACAACAGCATTTACAAAAAATATTCCCTGAATCATGGAAAGTTTCCAGGGTGGTCCCGATATCAAAGATCAAACATCCTATTATGCTAACTAACTACAGACCTATACATGTACTACCAATAAATTTAAAAATCTTTGTAAAAGTAATCTCGAAACACATCTGAAACAAATCTGAGCATCTTTATAAACTAACACAATCTGGCTATCGACAAGGACATTCTAGCGTAACACTACTTTTAAAATTAAGAAATTACATACAAAAAGCAATGAATAGCGATAAAGTCACTTTGGAACTGTTTGCAGATTACAGCAAATCCTTTGATACAGTTAATCATAAAACTTTAATCAGAAAGTCACATACTCTAACCTTTTATGCCTAGCTTTCCACATATGATCAGCTATAGGAACAGGAGAAATTTGTGCAATTAGATGAAAAACAAACATCCAGGACAGATCTACAGAGTACTGCAAGGGAGTATATTGGGTCCGATTGTATTCCTTTCACAATAGTCTAGCCGTTCCTAACAATACAGACTATTGAATAAGTCTAACTTCAGTGTTAACCTCAGTCTCGCTTTCCCTTTAGGCACTGTTTCTAAAGGCATCTATAACAATGGATATAACTTTCACTATAACCTTCACTTTCCATAACCTACAAATCTCTCTTGCGTAGTCCTGGTACTCATCTTCTTTATGTATAATACTGCTATCGACAGGTACTGCAACATCAATTAATTTATAGTTCCTTTCCTTAGTATTCAATACAACAATACTATGCCTCCTAGCTGTAATAACCTTGTCTGACTGAATTGTAAAGTCCCAAATAATTTTATATTCTTCATTCTCCAAGACACCTTCAGGTTCTTGTTCATACCACTTATCCAAAGAATCAAAACCTCACTTCTACACAAATCCAAATGCAAAGCTCTTGCTACCACACCATGTCATCTCTTATGCTCCTTATGAGATATTTTCCCACTTTTTCTTTGGTTAACCATAGTTTCGTCAAGATGACTTACACCTACATACAGCATCCGGATGGCTCTAGTCTATTTTCGCCTTATAATAGCATTTGTCCAAATGGCCTAACTCTGAGCTGCTAGCACCATTCCTTCCGTCTCTATCTTCAATACTCCTTCAACCACAACCACAATTCTTAACTAGCAATCCCTGATGTCTGTCTGAAATGTTGTCTGCGTGCAATAGTTTCTCTCTAGGCTCAGGCAATCTTTCTGTTTTCTTTCTTCTCTTATAGTCCACAAACTTTCCATATCTTCTTTCTTATATAATTACCACTTATATAATTTCCCAAACTTAGCACTTAGCAATTCAACACAATTACCTACTGCAATCAAATCCCTTCCACCTTCTTTCCTAGGCAAATACAACCTGGCCTCATTATCTCTAGGATGCACATTTCAATCATATCATTAAAAATACGAAGATAAATGGCCAACTTATACCTCTCTCACCTCTATAATGTCTCAATATACCCCCTGTTAATTTATTTGTTAATTTATCATTTAAAACCATTAAAAGTCTTATCAGCTTCAACCTTTATTTTCCCTTTTATTTCTAAAAATTAATCCCCTAGAAAAAGCAAAATAACTTCGCGCAGCATCTCCCCACAAGATGCAATTCTGTTATCTACTGATGTATAGCGGCTAAAATAAACTGCTTTGCATCATCTGCAATTCCAAATAGATCAAAATACTCTCCAAACCAAGAATGTGGAACCATAACACACGCTTTCTTATAGTCTATCCATGGCATTGCTACGTTCTTTTTCATCACCTTACTTTTCTAAATACCATTCTATTAATAAACAATTCATCTTCTGTTCTTCTTGCTCCCTTTCTACAACGCTTTTGTTCTTTTGGCAATAACTTATTCTCCTTTAAGGACTCATACATACTTTTAAACTCAATACCTGTTAACAACTTCCAAACTAGCGGCAATCCTTTTGTCATCCCAGTAGGAATATTTCGATAACGGAAACGATGTGGCAGTGTCTATAATTGCGCTCATTATGATTCCTGTTTTGACATCTTTAATTATCAAAACTGTTCTCCCTTTTGTCATCCAACTAGGAATATTCCATTACTCAAACACCGATTCAATTATTTTGTCAACCAAATTCCTTAAATTAAATCTGGAAAAGACATATTGTTTGTAAAATAAAAGGAAAATGCGTTATATTGGAATGTCTTCTTAAAATTATGTTTTTGTTGCAATTTTAATTAATGGAATTAAACTTAAATTGCAATTGCAAGGCGTACAATATACAGAAGGAAAGATTGTGTACGCTTTCCTATTATATATACTAATATACATAAAA
>JANTOQ010876445.1:0-18157 GCA_027564595.1 Bythotiara depressa | reverse complement strand
GTAATCCCTCGTGCATTCCGTTGTTGCTCCAGGAAAGGGTTTTACAACCGTATATGTGTTACGTAATGATTCATTAAGTTGTGGGCTACGAATATTTTTCATTATTGAATCACCAGTGATGACTACTGCTTTGTCTTTACGGTTTTTCTTTTTATTGCTATCATTAATGGCGCTGTTATTTTCATCGTAATTATTCTTCTGAGATTTTGTTTTTGATTTTTTACTACCAGTGCCGGTTTGATTAAGATCTTTGTTAATTCGATGGCCTTTAGTAAGAGTTTTTGCGCCGTCACGGCTGAGTGAGTTTGGCGTTGGCTCAAAATTTTCATTGTTTTTATTTTTATTATTATTAAAACTTGTATTATCACTTTTACCAATAAAAACTCCAGTTAATTTCGAATTATCACTGTCGTTATAACTCTTACCACCAAAATTTGAATGGCACGAGATTAGTTGCTTTAAGAACATAACCTCTTCTCTGTGGCGTTCATCTCTTAATTGAAGCTGTTCCCTGAGAAATAGAACTTCCGACTTTAAGCAAGAAACCAAATCCATTTCGTGTTTACCACTACTCTTACTTTCATATATCATAATATCTCCATCTTCCTTATAATTTTCATCGGATACTGGAAATATAGTAGGCTTATTTAACTTTGTAACAAATACGGATTCATTCTCACCCTCGTTTTTTATTGCCAGAATTCCTGTATCGACAAGTCTGTCGAAGCTTGTTTTATAGTTTTCTATATCTGTGGTTTCGTATAACTTCTTTATTTTGTTAAAGATTGCTTCGCAGGTTGGTCGTTTACGATTAGATCGGATTTTAGCGATCGTATCCATAATTCTATCATCCATTTCCTCGCTTGTAATTTTAAGATCAGGAGCAGCAATAATTTCATCCACCATCTTTGACCGAGTGTATGTAAATTGACGAGGTTGGGGTATGATGTACTTTATTGCCTTGTCCGCCCTTTTACCAGGTAATTATGGTAACCAAGAGAACCATTTTTGAAAATAAAGGTTAGGTTATATCAGTTAACATCAATTAACCTTTACTGATAACAAACTGGAGTTGAAACACAAGAAACTCTGGAACAACGCAAAATTTGTCGTGGAAAACTGCCAATATGCCTTATGTGACGCGATCATCGCGTTTTGCTCATATTTTGATAAATTATGAACCAAAGTGATAAAAGGGTAGCTTAGTAAAACGAATCTATTTTCTTACCCATTTCCATTCTTACAATTACTTACTTTCATTTTTTATTTATGAAACAAGCGGGATTGGGGTGCAGCGCCACTATAAATTTTTTTTTAATGTTACCTAATTTAGGACGTCCAAAGAAGTAATCTCTTTAAAATTTACACCGTAGGATAGTTTGACACGCATATTTGCGATTAACTATAAATTACTATTTGTCAAGTTCAGTATATGTTGATGGCCTCGTATCTCTGCTCTTTACGTTTTTGTCTTTCCTTGCTTTCATTGTCATCCTTACATGTGTGCTCCTGTGCTACATTGCATACCTTATCTCTTTTCTTTCTTCTTCCCATGGTACATCAGTCCCTTTAATTAGGATATTCTAAAGAACAGTTGTACCCTATTGTTCTATTATTCATATTTCGAGTAGCACATATGTGTATCCGTAGTGTAGTGGTTAACGCTCTCGCCATTGACGTGAGCGACCCTGGTTCGATTTCCAGTGCGCCACTAATCTGACAATATACATTAATTGTCCTCGTCAGCCAGTCGTGCAGTGTTGTGTATGTGAATTGAAGGTGTTAATACCTAACTTGGATAGTAAAAAATATATATATATTCGGCCGAGATGGAAGATGTAAGCCTACTATCTTTTAGTAGCCCAGGATGTTGTAAAAGGTATATATTATCTAGTAGCTTCAACCCGATTCCGATGGTAGATCATGTGAGTGTCAATCCGCGGTTATGGTCTCTAAAAAAAACTAATTGAAAGATGCGTTGCCTGGGGTATTGTGCGTTCCATACGTAAGAGCAAGTTTACATGGGTATACCTAGTTAATTATATAATGAGGTATAATCGTATTTTTTACATTTCCGTTGGTGTGTATTTTACTCCATACGCCGGTTGATGGTTTGGTCTCCTTGACACAAGAGTATGTGCGACATGGTTTTAGTCATTTTTCTTAATCTTTAGAACGCTGACAGATTTTATCTCTATTATGCTATTTTGTCGTGGGGTACATTTTATCAAGCCGCAGAGAGCGTCGCATACCCGGCTAATAGTAGATTAGGTGGAAGTTAGATTAGCCTATTCAGCCTAGAAGCATAACCCTTGCATGGTTGGACTTATTCCCAGCTCGGGAGGTTCCTACAGAAAGAATATTGTTTTCCTTTATTTTAGCATCCTATTAGGAGTGCCCGTAGTAGAACCCGATTCTACAGGATAGGTTTACTAAGCAAACCTCTGCTATAGTCTCCTAGCTATACGTCTGGGATTTACGGCTGACGGGAAAGGATACATATGCTCTTTGTTTACATGTACAGATATTGCCGATTACATCACCTGCAGAAACTTTAATATACTATTAAACCGTTCCGTTGTTATTTATTGTTTTATCTGTATTTTAATTGTATATAATATAAGACTCTTGATCTTGATCAAATATATCAATAGGGAACTTTTTATAATTTGTATTTGTATATATATATAAACAATTCCACCTTCCATTGGAGTACTCGCAACGACAAAAATTGACTTTTGGAGCCCGGTTTTGCTCCAGTGATATTTTCGGAATTTATATTCCTTCATTCTTCGGTTTTTCACCACGGTGACCAGGCTTCGATTCCCACTACTACCCAGACAAAAATTGTTCTTGAGGAGCGCGGGTTGAGGAGCGCGGGAAAAGCTCCAAATATTCTCTACGATTACCGACCAATGGTTAAGTGGCTGTCGAAAATAACAATTTAAGGCAGCCGACAAAAGATGTTCTTTTTCAAAAATGTCCGAGGATAGAACAAACACTTTGGTGATCTTCTAATATTTATTATATTTATATTGTAAATTAAACAGTGTATCTATATTTTGGATTTTCTGCAGCCTTTCAAACTTCCCATGAAATATATCTGCCAGCTTTGTGAAACTGAGCAGGAGATTTGCGAATAGAGGACGTTTCAGCAATAACTAGCTGTTCGATTGGTGTCCCAGAATATAGTTTAAAAAATCAGGTGGGCATCATTCAGATCAGCAGCAAATATTCAGCTGTTAGTAGCGCCTTGTTCTGTATTTACATCCTTATAGGTCTTCGAAGGCGTCGATCTTCAATCACACAGCGCTACTTGTGTCTAATTAATGTTAGTACGACATGACGAAAATCATGACGAAAATCAAAATGAAGGAAAAATATTCTTCCCGTCAGTTGTTTTGGTAAATGTCATTTATATGAAAGAAAGTGTACCAAGAGCAGCCAAGAGACTTGTCAGTGAAGACTGTGGCTTTCGTTTCTCCATAGAAAACACAAACACATATGTGGGTCTATATCACTTACCATATAATAAGACTAGTTACGTACATACAGACTCATACCTCGTGGATATGCATTTGCAGTTCCAGATTTCCCACAAAAAAGTTCCATTCGGAATATGCCAATGAGCAACAGTAGGTAAGCATATCGGTAAAATATGCAGTTATCTCCCATCATCTTTAGAAACGTTCAGACTAAAAGAGAAAATGAAGCTATAAACAGTTAGTTGGCTAGAAATTCTATTTTAATCATCAACAGATTGAAAATATAACACATAACAAACATGACAACCAGCCGAAATTCGAATTGGGATATAGATGTAGTAGCTTATACTGAGGAATTTTGAAATACACTTTCTTAGCCTTAAATAATTTTTATCTCCCCTTGTATATAATTGATCACGATATTTATTAAGTGTGGCAGTGTCGCAACTTATACAGACATGGTGAAAATTTTACTTTAATTAGTGTGGTTTCAAAAATATAATCTTTCCCTCTAAATTTCTTTTTCTTTTCGTACGAGTATTTCACATGTCAGCTGTGGTCGGTTCAAGTACATCACTTTCCTTATGACCAGCTGTGTTTATTCCCTGAATTCCCTGAATATTCCATTATGTTCCCATAATGCTTCCTACATACTGGTGGAATATATGGCAAGGTACTCTAATAAACAGATCAGAGTTTTAAAA
The DNA here is from genome assembly GCA_027564595.1 of Bythotiara depressa. Lineage (NCBI taxonomy): Eukaryota > Metazoa > Cnidaria > Hydrozoa > Anthoathecata > Bythotiaridae > Bythotiara > Bythotiara depressa. The sequence continues at coordinate 13,968 of JANTOQ010876445.1, read as the reverse complement.
ACCAGTGTTGTAAATCTGTAATTTTAAGGTACGTATGTCTTGTAAAATATTTTAAAACATGCAGAATGCAAATAATATTATTTGCTGGTTTCCATATAATTAATTCAAAAATCTATAATGTTAGGATTTGTCGTTACAAAAAGATGTATAGTAGGAAATATATTTTAAACTCAACATCATTCTAAAATACAGTTAAGTGTCTATATAAAGTATTTGCGCTATTGTATAAAATGCAGACCAGTTGTTAAGAACATTTGCTGTTAGATCTTTCAAAACAGTTTGTATCAAGAATTGATTCACATTTCTCCATCTGCGAGGAAATGCACAGATTGAAGGAACCACTCTTAACAGTTCTCAACTTCATTAAATTTTTTATTGCAAATGGTATGTTATATAATTTTCCGTTTAAAACAATGTACAATAAGTAAACTATTTACATTACAGCGTATTCAGCGAATACTATGTGTATGGATAGGCTCCCTGCCTGAAGAAGATTAACAATATTATAACCTAACGGTTTTGCGTCTTTGTGGGTAAAGAGCTAGGTTACACAGTATTAATAAGCGCATAGGGAAAAGAGAATTTTCCTTTTTGTTTCTAAGATCGTTTTAATGGGGAGAGCAGATGTTAATTTTTAGCTGTGTCATCTAAAATATATTTCCAGATATAGTAATTAATTTTAGTATCTGGCGTGGGACAAAAATTGTTCTTAACATAATAATAATGGATATATTAGGATTACAATTCGAATGCAGCTAATGGAAGTATTCTAGGAAACAGGTGTTCTAGAGGTGTATCAATCCAGGAAAAATGAGCTGTCCTAAAGACCAGATTTTGCTTTACTGGAAAATTGAGCTGTTCTAGGAGTTGTTGATTTTCTGACTTCTTGGCAAATGAACTGTTCTAAGAGAAACCACTTCATTTCCTAGATAGTTTTCTAAGAAACATAGCCACTCCTGCTAGGAAAAACGCTATTCTTAGGAAACCTCAATTTTTCTCTTTGTTTGCATTCAAGATCAGCTCTGCTGGCTGCTTCTGACAATTTTATATGACCATTTAGACGTTTTATTTTTCCTAGTGGTGGTCGATATATGCCTTGTACTGTTGTTGTTGATCTACTGAATGCTGAGTACTTGGCTGCCGTTTTAACTAATTGATAAGGCGTGTATTCCTTTGTTTGTGCTGGATTTAACCCTTGGACTATTCCATGAGGGTGGCGAAAAAGCCGATCCTTAGATTTTGAACTGTTCTCCTGAAGCTACTTGATCTTTGTTCATGATTTTGTTGTCTTCGGCCGATTTTGTACAGTCGGGCTGTGATTATTGAACCAGGTGTTTGCCTATAATTGTTAAAAGATGTATAGTAAAGGTCTGTAAATATTGTGATAAGATTTCGCCGTGTTGTGTTTGTGGTAAGCATTACAATGGCATATTTGAAAAATAACCAACAGATAAGGAAAGAGGCATAGAAGAACATGTTAAAGACAATAATTATGAAGTTTTAAAATTTTATTACGAATTTTGCCAAACACAGCAGTTTTTACTTTTCAGTTTATTGATGGCGTAGAAATGTCCTTTGTTTTCATCTAAGCTGCAGGTGACTCCCTCTCAGACACCATTGTCGCTTAACCCTATTCAGCCTAGACTTTTTGTGGCGGTTCAGGACTAGGGGGCGGATTCCGCCAACACCCACCCTCCCCCATTATCGGAGAATTCCGTGTCATTCCGTTTGTGTTTCCCTTTCCCTTTTTATACTAAAGGGAATGGCAGAAAGTGGAACTTTACGGCCTTTTTTAAATGTAGAAAAATAACTTTCTTGTCCTACTACATCGATCTCAAGCAACCATAATTTGATGTGACAGTTTAGTTCCTTTGAGACCAAGATAATTATAAATTCAGGCGTGCCAGTACTTTACGGAATAGGAAAAGTGTAATTCCCAGCCTCATTTATGGTTATTCATAAATAGTTAAATGGACCACATGATAAATGGAAAGTCGCAAGTCGTATTCATGGACGAGTGGTCTTTTGACAGTCTCTGTTGCGAACATGCGAAAAGAATATCAAAAGGTAAGAATGCTATATGTTTGCTAAAACAAGAAATATTCTAACTTTGCAAGTAGTCAATAAAATTAGTTTAATGAGAACACTCTATTTCTTAGGTGGTTTGCTTATGGTGCCAAGAAAACAAAATGATTCCTCAAGGTTTATTTAAAAATTGGGATTCTACATAACAACAAAACTCTTTCCCGATTTCGTTGAAGTAACTGATGCGGAAGCTATAAGAAAACGACCAGCAGTTTTAACACGACATCCCTACAAAGTAAAAACACTAATTAATGCGTCTGGTAATGATACTTCCGTGTTCATTTGAGTTAGTATTTCGCTAATCATTATATATAATTTTCTGTGCAGTATACGGGTATTGTTAAAACTTTAGATGAGAATTAATGAAATCAGCCTTTACCACGAAGGGCATTTTATCTTGATTGCGTTCTATTCCTTACGCATTGTTTGAGTTTTCCACGTTGGATGAGACGTAATTGTATCACCATATTTCACTACGTGGCAGATCAGCTGAAAAACGCTCCAAACTTTGACTCACACGAACTGGGCGTGAAGGTGTAGCCATTTACAATCATTATGATTTTGACAACAATAGACTTATGGATGCTGACAATAATAACGCGGTGGAAAAAACACTACCGAGGATGCGACTCGACTTAAGTAGATGATTTAACTGGTTGCGTGCCTCAGAATGCAACCAAATTCACTTTTAGAGGCTGATAGGCTAGACGGTATCGTTTACCAGCATTTGACATTTGACAGCAAAATGCTTGATTTCACAAGCTCGGACTGTGCATTTAACATTGAAAAACACTATTTTTGAGTAGTTAGCCAGCTCTAAATTGTTAGAATGTGTACTTGCACATTGATACTATATTCGAAGGATAGAAAAGTATGCTTTAGACACAGCCATGGAAAAGGGTGTTTCGGGTAAAATGTCAACATTTCCTAAATTTTCAAAGTTTCGTTGGGTTATACTATAGCTAAGCTACATAGCTACAATTCTCAAAATAAATGTAGCATAAGTTTGCGAACTAATTATTTCTATATCTACACTGTAAATTCTAAATTCAGTGTAACTTTTAATATTTTCTATTGTACTTCCAAGATAAATGTTTTAAACAACAATGTATAAGAAAAAAGGTCACGTAGATTAAGCAAGGAAGAATAAGTTATAAAAACAACAAGTTTTAGAAGGCCTGATTATTTCAAGTTAATCTACCAACGTTTAGACAGTCATAATTATAATTCACAGTACAATTTTATCAAATACGATGCATAGTTGTAATAAATTTACTATAAAGATAAAGACTAGCATTAACTACATTTCGATTATATCTCACGCTGACTTCGTTTATCACAAGGTTCCCAGTTTCGGATTCGATATAATAACATCCCCCATTCTTACATTCTATATGGTAGCCATAGATGTAGAATCAAAATAGATTACCTGGTAGTATCATCGTCTCTAATTTGAGATGATCAACACGTATTATGTAATTTAACTTAACAGGTAATACAGGATTTAAGTTAGAACATGTTTTGTTAGTGACATAACCGTAAAATTAATGAAATATGAACGTGAACGATAAATTCAAACAACAAAGACAAAACATATTTTCCTTAATGAAGATCGATCATTACCTTCACAAAGTAGGAATTATACCATATTATAATCCCAATTTGTCTTGTGCATGATTCCTTCTGTACATGGTCACAATATAAAACAATTTCGCCGTAACTTGATAAATTTAGGTTTTAGTAATTTTCATGTTTTTTAATCAGATTTGTTACAACCAGATTTTCAAAGAATGATGAATAAATCTAATTAAAATTCTGGTTTTCTGGTTATAAAATCACAACCAACAAGATTTTATATATGTGTTTGCGTGTTAATGTTCTGAAATTTAAATATTTTTGCGGCATAACATGTGTTTCTTACTATTGCCAAAAAAAAGAAGAAAAACAATCGAGTCCTCATACATAATATCAAGACCAATAGTTGAACATAGTCCAAATCAAGAAATAATGTTCATATAGCATTGTTTTGATTCTCCATAATTTGTTACACTCTTATAAGGCGTATAGTAAAATAGACTACTTTACCATATATATACCATAATTATGTGGGAAGCATTATTACAACATATTAAAATGGCCCAACAAATTAGAAAGCGAATTTTAAGCAATAAGCAAATAGTATTTACCTGGATAGCTACACTAAAGCAAGTGACTTTCTTGAACCAGCCAAAACTTGTCGTTAACATACAAACATCCAAGAAAATTAAGAGTACAACCATATAACTTTATGTGATATTATTACACCATGGGTAGTAAAATATTTTGTCAAAACTTTCAAAGCCCCTTGTGACACTGACTAGGTTTTGCGTCAATCAAATCAGAAGTAGGCTTGGGCCACAAAATACGCATGATAAGAAAAACAAAATACGCATGATAAGAAAAATGATTTTGTATTTTTCTTTGCTATATTTAGTATATTTAAAAAAGCTTTGACACTAGAAAGGTGTTAGGTTTAATTTTTATAGCAAGCCTAATTTTAGAGTAGAAAAATAACGATGCAGGTAATATTAGGTGCAATAAGGTTGTTTATAGATTACTAAATTACATTATTGAATTAATCTGTTGTGTGATAAATCCTTTGGTTGAAATCACGATCACCAATTAAGGTAAAATTTTGTTGTCACGCAAAAGACAATTTTTTATAATTGATGATATACTTTTCTACGGAAGCCCATTAGTGCTACCAATTCACGTTACTTATTAATTGAAGCGACAAAAATTAAACTTACAATAACACAAGCGGTGAAAAATAATCTCATGTTTTCGCGTCACTTAATAACACAAGTAGTAAAAATGTAATTATTTTTTATCTCGTCACTTAATAACTCAAACGGTAAAAACAAAATTATTTGTCGCTTCACTTATTAACACAAGCAACAAAGCGTATATATTAACACGCGACCTGCATAATTGTACATTCGAGTACAAACCAGAAATCTACTTCGTGTGAGTGTGAAAAGGAAGAGAAATACCTCATACAGTAATGTCTCAAAACAGAAGCATTCGGCAGACTTGTTCTAAGAAAATAGGTTTTCTTACTGTCTTGAATCAAATGAAAAGAAAAGTTGAGGTTTTCTTAGAACACCTCTTTTTCGCACGAAACGCTCCTATTTCTCTTAGAACACCTCCTTGTTTCCCAGGAAGGAGGTTATCATCTCTTAGAACACCTTCTTGCTAGGAAGGAGGTATATAGTTTTCTTTAGAACAGCTCATTTTGCTAGGAGGTCAAATATAATACCACTCTTAGAACAGCTCTATTTGCTAGGACGGTAGGATCGTTGTATTGCTTAGAACAGCTTAACTTTTATTTTTCCTGGAAAGGAATAGCTGGTCTTCTTTAGAAGAGCTCATTCTTCAAGGAAAGCAAAATACATAATTTCTCTAGAACACTTTTATTTGCCAGGACTGACAAACCTCTAGAACACCTGTTTCGTAGAACACTCCCGTTGGCTGCTTTCGTCACAAACACAAGCAAAAGTTGCATATTTTTTAAACGAAACAGGAATTATTAATTGTTAATTTAAATTCTGCAGAGGGGATCACGCACGTGTGTAGATAGAGATAAACACGTGATTGTTATAAGGGACGCGAAAAAATTAGAACATATTTTTTCACCGCTTGAGTTAATAAGTGTCGCGAAAAATTGTGTTTATTTTTCACCGCTTGTGTTCTTGCAGTAAGTGAAGCGGCAAGTGAGTTTAATTTTTGTCGCTTCAGTTAATATAAGTGACACGAAAAAATGTGTTTATTTTTCCCCGCTTGTGTTATTGCAGTAAGTGAAGCGGCAAGTGAGTTTAACTTTTGTCGCTTCAGTTAATATAAGTGACGCGAAAAAATGTGTTTATTTTCCACCGCTTGTGTTATTGCAGTGAGTGAAGCGGCAAGTGAGTTTAATTTTTGTCGCTTCAGTTAATATAAGTGACACGAAAAAATGTGTTTATTTTTCCCCGCTTGTGTTATTGCAGTAAGTGAAGCGGCAAGTGAGTTTAACTTTTGTCGCTTCAGTTAATATAAGTGACGCGAAAAAATGTGTTTATTTTCCACCGCTTGTGTTATTGCAGTGAGTGAAGCGGCAAGTGAGTTTAATTTTTGTCGCTTCAGTTAATATAAGTGACGCGAAAAAATGTGTTTATTTTTCACCGCTTGTGTTATTGCAGTAAGTGGAGCGATAAGTAAGTTTAATTTTTGTCGCTTCAGTTAATAAGCAACGAGAAATAATGGCACTAATGGGAATGTACTTTTCTTTAAAAAATCTAATAAAAATCTAAAAGTAAAATTGTGAAAAGTTAAGAATTTTAGTGAGTTAAGATAATAATTTAGTTAATGACTTTACTGAATTATGAAATATGTTATTTCAGATACCAAAATACGTGCTCTAAAGATAGTCCAACTGACAGGTCACCCAATTCTAGAGCTACAATGTCATATGATTGTATGATGACAGAAATGTCTTTTCAATGAAAATTACGTGATGCACGTTCCGACATTCAAAGGGACATTCAAGACACGTCGTAACATTATTCATAATCATTATCCATGTCATATTCTAAAGTTTCGTAAATTGCGCTGTGCATAATTGAACAAAATTTACCGTGCTTTAATAAACGCAATTCTTTTTGTTCTAAAATCTGGCCAGCTCCTAAGGCCCAACAATAAGTGACAATAAAACTGTTTAACGTTTACGTCTAAAACATTTGGAAAGAAATCTGTCAAGTTCCAGAAATGTGTTTCCTTAAATGGCGTTTCGTTTCCTATTTTTAAGATCATTTTCCATTGGTCAGCATAAGCATATCACATTAACTTTGTTACGTTTAGTTCTCAATATCAATATCACAAAGAAACAATTCTTAGAGCCTTTTTGACATCTAGATTTTGTTTCCCAAAAATTATCAGTTTGGTTGAAGTTGTGAGAACTATATTATTCTGCGAACTCAAGATAAATGCCCACAACCGACATATGTCGGCTAAGTAATAGCCGCTTTGACTGTGTACCTTAGGTATTTAAATGCTTGTCTATTCTAAGAACAAGTAGTGACTATAAATTGAGAAAAGCGTCAAAAATGGTTGTCCATGTAAAAGCTATAAAATAATGGAAGAAGGGAGACTCACCTTAACTTTCTTGAATAAATTAGCTTCTTCTTATCCTTCACACCGAATGGTAAATGTACGATAAATTCCATTATTCTAGTTCTCATATTTTCTACTGCTCGGTCAACCGTGTTGTTTCTTGAAAGCGCATTCATCCTTATTGGGCAGCGAATCTTTGCGTGCATCGCTACAGGTATTTTACACCAGGTAATATTTACTTATTGCCAAACTTGATCGAGCTTTGGTCTTTGGTACACTAAACTGTGTACTGAAGCGGAAAATTAGCTGCTTAATAATTTCTGTAAATCAAAGCTACAACTCAATGTTCTGTTGAAAATACATTTTTAAAAACACTAAAAAAGTGATAGCAAAAAAACATTTATAATATAATATAATCTCGGTAACAGTTATAATAAAGGTCCATCACACCGCTTCAAGAAGTAAAAAAAATAATTATTTTTTATTTTTTAAAATTTTTATTTAGAACAATATTTATACAGGGTATAAGACACTTCAGAAAATATTTGCAAGTAAAAATTTCTGTTATAAATGTGTGCCCTGTATCATAACCTATGCCTGATAGAGCGTTAAAAGGGAGTAATATTAGAGTACAAGAAATCAAGCATAGGTTATGACTTTCAAGTAAAAAGTTAAAATCAAAAGTAAAATCAGACTGGCAAAAAAATAAAAAATTAAAGGAATAAAAGTAAAGCTCTCACATAAAAAGGACATTGAAACTTAAGCAGAAATAGAGAGTAAAATAAACGAATGTTCGAAAAGGCATAGCATAAAAGTCTAGAACCGAGTGAAAAAGTAAAGTAAAAACTTTGTAAAAATTTAAAATACCTAGATAAGCATAGATTTAAACTTAATAAAATTTTGCGTACTCCTAATGTCACGTGGGAGCTCGTTGTATAACGTGCTTCCAGTGTGATAGAAGGAGCCTCGTGCATATTCTAACTTCAGCCTGGGCACTTTAAGCAAAAGCCCATTATTTCGTGTGTTCTTGTGATGGTGGACAACTTGAAAATAACCGTTAAAATTAGAGCAAGTGCTTCCTTCCAAACATTTCCGTACTGTTTGAAGAGCTTTCACTTTTATCACCTCTGATGGAGATTTAATCCTTTTTGATGTTTTATTCGAGTTAATTATTTCTGTCTCCCGTCTATGTAGGCTTTCAAGTTTCTCGAGTTGACCTTGCGATTTCTTCAGGTGGGATGTGGCGCAGTAGGTCAGGATCGGAATTATCATTGATTGATACAGCAATCCGCACGAACGAGACTTAAGATGTGAACGTATTTTGCGTAATAATGTTAGTTTTCCACTGGCGTTCTTGTACGTATGATCGAAATTTGTGTTCATATTTAGACTAGAAGTAATTTTGACTCCCAGGTACTTGTATGTTTTCGTAAATTAAACATTTTCATGGGCGAATTTGATATTAAGATCTGATGGTTGTTTTGCTAGGTTTCGCGAAGTCCCAAAAAGCATCTATTCTGTTTTACCTTTACCAAGGTTCAAAACAAGTTAATTCTCCAAGCAACACTCGGTAATTCGTTTCATGTCACCTGACAATCGGGTTTCGATGATGGCCACGTCCTTTCCAGGTACAAAGATGACTGTGTCATCAGCGTATATTATTACTTCAGAATGTTTGAAGCAAGACGGAAAGTCATTACAAAAGAGAATAAACAGGAGTGGTCCGATTATTTACCCTTGTGGTACTCCACAATTTACGCCTTCTCCTTGCGATAGGACATCCCCGAATTGAACGAATTGGTTACGATTAAATAAGTAATCCTGAAACCATTGAAGCTCGACACTATCGACACCATAAGATTTTAGTTTGGTGATAATTTTGGCCTGGCTTAGAGTGTCGAAAGCTTTACTGAGATCCATAAAGACTGCTCCGACTATTTTTCCTTCGTCAACGTTTTTCTTGATTTTGTCGGTAAACAGTGTTGTAGCTAGTTCAGTGGATCGTTTGTGTAGAAAACCAAATTGACAATCTTTCAGCAAGTTGTTTCTCTCAAGGTAATACGACAGTTGGCGATGAACCAACTTCTCAATAAGCTTCGATATGGCAGGGATAACTAATATAGGCCTGTAATTTCCAATACAGTCTTTTTCCCCTGATTTGTAAATTGGAATCAATTTAGAACGCTTCCAGTCTGTAGGAAAAACTCCATCAGTAAAAAACACATTAATGATCTGGCAGAGTGGACCTGAGAGTATATTGGCAGCATCCTTCAAGACAGATGGTGGAATTTCATCTAAACCAGCAGTTTTCTTGCTTTTCAAGTTCCTAAGTTCCTTGTATACACTTTCTTCCGTTACTAACCAAAACGTGAATCGGTGGAAGGTGCGCAAGTGCTCGGTAAGCTGGCGTATCCAAGTGTAATTTCTGAAGGCGAACGAATTTGCTTTGAGGTTGCTGACAACGCTACTGAAATACGAACTGAATGCGTTGGAAATTGTCTTGGTATTTGCGATAGTTTCACCGTTTATCGTAAATCTGTCAGTTCCTTAGACTTTGTTGGGTAGAGATTTTTGAGAGTACTGCAAAAACTATCTTGATCGTTGGCTGAGTTATGCAGTAAATTCTTGAAGTAGTTCTGCTTGGCTCCTTTAACAAGCTGGTTGACAAAGTTCTTTTTCTGTTTGTAAGCATTTATGTGTGTGGAGTATTTTATTTTGCGAGATTTCCGATGCAGTTTGTCCCTTTCATCCATTGTTTGTTTAAGTTCCGGAGTCATCCACGGGCTGGGTTTTCCACGGATACGTTTGTTTTCTTTTGGAGCAGTCTGATCGAGACAAGATTTTATAATGTCTTTAATGCTGTTCCACGCATCATTGACGTTGTTTGAGTCATAAATTAAATTCCAATTACAGCCTGACAGTAACTCACAAAACCTTTCTTTGCTGTAGTGTTTAAAGCTTCTGCAGTTTCTTTGTTTAGGCGAGTGCTTATGGGAATTCAACTTTCTAATACACGCTATTATGACATGACTGCTGCTAATGTTCTTCTGTCTATTTGTTAATATAATATCAATTAGCGTCGATGTATCAGTTGTAATACGAGTGGCTTGCTTGATTAATTGTTCTAATCCCCATATGGTCAGTAAATGTTTTACTTTGAAATGGTTGGCGGGTTTGAGATAATTGATGTTTAAATCCCCAAGGATGATTAATTCATTATTCGATTTTGTTGCAGATGAGAGTTGTGTTGATAATAAGTTAGAAAAATGATTTGGCACATACGATGAACTGTCAGGGGGTCTATGCATTACACAGATAAGAATGCTTTTCGATTTATGTGGGAACACTTCAATACAAATACGTTCTAGTTCTACCGTTTCAGGGTCGTTTCTTCTCGTCCAATTTAACCGGTCGGAAATGTAAAGACCAACGCCACCTCCTTTTCCACTAGTTCTTGGTTTATTTATATAAGTATAACCAGGTAAATCAAACAGCTTCCACGGTTCATCCGTGATGTGTGTTTCTGTGAAGGCGAATATGTCAAGAAACTTGTGTGATGGCAAAATTTCTGAAATATGTGCAAAATTTGACCAAAGCCCCCGAACATTTAAGTGCAACAGTTTCATTCCTTTACAGAGAGATAAACTTTCCATTTCTGTGTTAAAATTTTGTGCATCAGGATCCGGAGCATGGAGCACGGAGCATGACCACTCTCTGCGGCGCCATTATGGAACTATTGAACTTCGTTTTTGTTACTTAAAATAATCTGATTGGTTGCTTTGTCATGTATAATCTCCATATAGAAGGAGATGTGTCAAATTTGTGCTACTAATCAGTTGATTTACAATGGACGAATATACAAAGTTAAATTTGTATTAGATATATTTTACGCGATTTAAATGATGTAAGAAAGACTAGACAACAGAAAAGATTTATGAGAAATTGAGTAAAGATGTTGACTACAAAATATTAGCATTTATTATATACAAATTAATAGAGAAGAAGTTTATCAACATCCGTGATCAAGGCGAAGAAAAATCTTTATTCGTTGTAAGACATTTTAAAGAACTTTTTAAAATAAACGATACTGAATCCAACTAAAAATGGAAACGAAACAGTACCACTGCTCGATACGTCAACGGAAATTATCACTGGAGAGTGGAGACTTGACAGAGTTATAGATGACCCCACAACAAATGTCCATGAACTACGAAAACAAGACGAAGTAAAATGTTACACCTTATATGAAAGAATGATAACGGACCTGAAATCAGAAGTTCTGTTTTTGAAGGATGATTAAATTGCCGCGCAGCGAGCAATTCCTTCAAACGGGATGATTTGGTTTCCGTATCGGTGCGCCAAAATTGACACAATGACGAGTGAAACTTGCCGTCGTAAGCCAAAATTTCGAGTAAAACTCGCAGTATGGTGTATCAAGAGTACCATTCTTAATAATAACATATACCCACTTTAATGGCAAGCGGTCACGTGTTTTGTACGAAAATATGATTAAATGTACCGCATAACACGTGATACATGTACGTGAGAATTACATGAGAAAACAAAAACACAGCCACTCTCAATAACAATAAGAGAGAGAAGGTGGAAATTACTTGGACACATCCTAAGATTATCAGCAGAATGCCCAGCGAGAAAAGCAATGAGATGTTTCTTTGAGAAAAGAACATGCAAAAAATATGTAGGAAGGAACCATCAACAGAGACATCAAAAGAACAAAGCTCAAACAACCAACATTTCCACTTACAGCACTAGTAACACAAGTAAGCTTACAGAACGTTCGCACAAAAGCAACAAATAGAAAGTTATGGACAAGTATTGTGAGTCAAGTGGTTAACGCTGCTTTATTCCTACCAATCACACTAAACTTCCTTAGTTTTATCAGATTGAGAGGAGAACAAGCAGTATGTACGAGATACAGTTTTAACAAGCTGCCACGCGTTATAACCGAATCCAGACGGATCAGAACCAAGAACAAGAATAGGAAATATAGATGATTAAGGAATCATTGAGAAATTATTGAGAATATAGACAAACTTGCTGCGCCTAGCTATATTTTTGATTTAGCTACTGAATAACTAAAATGTACTAAATGTAGCTTATTTACTACCAAGAGGCTATCCACAATAACATAGTCTATAGACTATGACTATGATAACAACTAGCTAAATCTAGCCTAGCTATCTGTAGCTATCTACCTAACAACACACAGAAAACTGCGGTAAACCGTTCTTTTATTTTACAAAATAACAGTGCTGTTGAAGTAAAGTTAATTTTTATCAACATTAGAAAGGTGTACTTACCTATCACAGTTGAAGTCCGGTAAAAATAAAGTCATTTCAAGCAAAAAGTACACCTGCATTTAAGAGGTACCTTAGTCATCACACTTTGTTACTGTCCTTTCGTGGCTAGCAAGCTATATTTTTCTTATTTAGATGTATATATTGAACCCATGGTAGTAGAGAGAAGAATGTCCCCCAAGCTACCTGCTTAATGTTGTACAAAATGGAGCTAGCTATCTACCAAAACTATATTGATTTTGAAGGGAGAACCTATAGCTAGCCACCCATTTTTAGACAATTTGTTCTGCTAAATAATGTCTTTTACAATAGCTTCCTTATCATACAGTACAGATATAGAAAAAAATTGTTAATAAACTTTAATGCCTGTTTTGAAACATAAATGCCACCACAAAACATTGAAGGTTTAGCTAGCTATAGCTATCTACCAACCGCCTGTCTTTTCACGTAAACTTTTATGTTCCTTTTCCTCGACGTAGTTGATTAGAATAAAACATTTACTAGTGTTTCCTACCTTGACAGTGCATATATCTACTTTTAAAATATTTTAACAGTTACTGTCGTACAAAAGAATTTTTTTTTTTTATGTATATATGTTGTGCAGTACCTCACTGACACATAACTGTAGATAGTATAACTAGCTAGATTCATCATTATGTAGTACACAGTTGGAATAATATTGTTTGTTAACTTTGCAGTGTGTTTTGAAACATTTGCACCACCACGAAACGCTTTTTAGTATTTAAAAATGTTTTGATAATGTGATATGGCTTAATGAAACTGATAAACTTTAAATAATTATTTGACGGGGATTGCAATAAAATACACACAGTACAGTTGTTTTTCTTATGTATATTGAAACTTTGATGTGGGCTAGTTAAATAATTAAGCTGTTCTTTATTTAAATCTTGCTGTCTTGTAACTGCCAATAAATCATACCGTATAAAGTATAACTTTAATTTCCCCAAGTTGAATATGAAATGATGGGCAAGCACATTAGCTACCGAGTTTCATTGTAAATATTGTATGTAAATAAACCTTTCTTGTAAATAAACTTATATTTTATGTTCAATGTTAAACTTTTAGTATTATATAAACTTTGTGTTAGGCAAACATCCGGCGACAATGAGCCTGTGGCATGTGTGAATCCCTCCTTGGAAACAAGGTCAATACAGGTGTGTTTTCACACCGGAAGCTCGGCCAATCTTATTATTACATATTGTGGTTATTTTTATTCCTGTAAAACATTTGTTTAATTGAATTTTTTTAGTGCAACATGATTTTTTCAAACCACAATAAAAAACCATATATTTAAAAAGATCCTGCTTTATGACCCAAAACAAGTCCAGAGTAAGGTATCATGGATTAACACAGGACCCGATTCTCTGTCTTTTCCTGCGGACCGGCTGTGGCTAAACACTGTGAAACGAGCCTGTGG
>JANTOQ010874223.1:0-18168 GCA_027564595.1 Bythotiara depressa | reverse complement strand
TCTCCTTCCAAGAACCTTGTAATGACTGAAATTCTGTGCTTCTCATTTGCAAAGGAGCTTTTTTGGCATCACAACATTCGATCAAAAACATTGAGCTTCCTGGACATTGTACTTAAAATAAATATAAATAAATGAATATTACACACATTCAATGTTATTTCATATTATGAGCTGCATAATAGCCACACTAAACTAGGCTCAGACGCCTCTGTAACACATTTGGCCCAGGTACCTCCTATATATAGATAGGCTCAGGTGCCTCTTGTAACAATATGCTAACGTGCATTTGTAATACAGGCTCAGCTGCATATCTGCTAAACATAGGCTCTCTGAAAGGTAGCAACAAATTACACTAATTACAGGCTCAGGTGCCTCTCCGAAAGGTAACAAATTACACAATAAGCGCTCAGGTGTCTTTCTGAAATCAATCATAAAACACTACTAATTACAGGCACAGGTGCCTCTCTGAAATGCCAACATTAACACAAATACAAGGCTCAGATCTGTAAAGTAATAAATTAATACTAAATACAGGCTCAGGTGCTCCACAAATCACTGGCAAAATTGATTCTGGATAACAGAAGCAAATAAAAAATTACATAGGTTGGTGACGAGTATAAGTTTGAATACAAAAATTGGAACCGGTAAAAGCAGCAAATAACTCTGTTATTCGAGTTGTTTCATGAGCTGTACTAATCGACTTGTGAACAATCTGATGCTATACTTCTAAGTTATAACACCCATCACGTGACTTTAAAAAGTGAGACTTTTAGACAACATGTGCCAAAACCTTTAAAATCCCTCTAATAATTTCATGTGTCCACTAGAACAGATTTTGCTAGTATACGAACAGAACAAATGCATTATATACACTACTAAGAGTAATGGAACTTTACTGAATGTATCCAATGGAACATCTATTTTTAGTATACAGACATATTTGTGAACATTTTTGTGCATATATTGCGTTCAATGCTATCAACATGTGTTCAGTGCTATCAATGTGCATTCAATGCTATCAATGGGTGTTCCAGTGAACGCTGATAGATCTACCAATATCTAAAAATATGCAATGCCAGATAAAATATTTGAAACTTGGGAGGTTTAGGTCCAATATAGTGTCTGGAAAATGAGACTTGGGTTAGCTATGATCTGGAACAAAGTGGACACAGGGGTAGTGACAGTCTCTTGATCAACAGTGCATAACCAGATTGTAGGTCTGCTTACCAAAGGAACTCTTAGTTTAACACAGTGTTGTAAATGGAAAAATTTCACTACAACCCTACACTACAACGAATGTTTTAAAAAACACATTTTATATAGGCCCAACCTTTTACTATCTTCTAGCTCTTTTTCTCTATTTCACCAATTCATGCACCACCCATGCTTGAAAAGCCACGAAACTTGAAAGATGGTAAAACAAATGGCGCAAGTTCATGTTTAAAAAATATTTACTAACTTTGCCACACTAAAGGATATATGGGATTTATATCCATTCCCATCACCAATAGCCACTGCCTTACGTGGAATTTTCACAACCATAATATTTTTGTTATTACCTTACAATGAACAGGATTCTAAGTAAGTCAACAAAGTTATTCTTATGACATCGGTGAGCAAAATATTTTATCATCACTTGTGAAGGAACTCATAATTTGCGTTCTCTTCAGAGGTCAATACACCACAAATACACTTAACAAATTATGCAGAACACTTTTTGTTACTCTTTTGAGCACAAAAAATAGTAGTTTCACTTCCATGTTTTTACAATATTTTTACTTAACAATTTAGCTTGTAGCTTATATATATATATACATGTGTAACATACAACTAATTCTACAAGTTCGTGCTTATCTTACACTGAACTAGTGCTTTTATTTCATTGTATAACATTTTTACATATTGTATTTTATACCACTAGTTTTATCGTGTTATTCTATGTAAATAACACTTGCAAATTTATATATGGTGAAATATACACTAACTAACTAACTTGTGCAGAATTGTATTAAAAAATTGTATATTGTAAATGTGTATATATATATATATATTTCTACGCTGAAAATCTGGAAAATGTGATATATTCTAACATTTCCGAAATTTTCAATGAAAAATACCACATTTTCCATATTTTCTTAATTTGAAAATATGGTATTTCCTAATGAAAAAGTTAGAAAATGTGGTTTTTTGCTTCACGTACGTTTTTTCCAATTCGGGACTTAGAAACAAAACTTACTTTTCTATCATACATGTACTCACAGATCTCTTTATCAATAGTATACAATTGTTAATTAGATGCAATCTATCATATCATACTTCATCTAAGTATATGTACATGGAATATATTAGCGTTTCTCAGTCCAGTAATGGAATGCATAATGATATGATATATTTATCATGTCATGGACCTGAATGATTTAAATGTTGGGGAATATATTACATTACATGTAGATTTCGAATTTAATGTAGATTTCGAACATGCAGTATTTCGAGTATCATAAAAATATGAAATGCTACTCTTGAGTTTTAATCTTGTCTGAAATAAATATTATTAAAACCCCAAACGAGGCTTGTCTGTTGCTTAGTAGTTGCTTAATTTTCTCGCAAATCTCAGCCTAGCGTTGCTTATAAAAAAGAAAGGAGGGAAAATTTTCAAAAAGTTTATTTCTGAGGTGTTCCATTCCAGACTCAGGAGTGTTGGACAACTTTACATGGATATATAGTCAAGCTTTAGAGCCAGTAGTTTTGACCAAATGTTTAAATCTTACACAAATCAAATATAAATCTTCATGGACCGAAAATAGGTTTCTTTCACTTCTTTTTCATATATTTTCTAGGAATGGTTAGAAAATATCATATACTCTGTATTTTCTAAATTAAAAAATATGGTATATCTGAAAATGAAAATTTAGAAAATATATGTATTTACGTGTTTTCTTTTATAAACCTAGAAAGCATCCTGTTTGTATGATTTTCTTCCTAGAATTGGAAGACATAAATATACATTGTTTTGTTGTTCGTAAAGCAATATAAATCAAATCAACTTCATAGATTATTCCTTGTATGGAATAGATATTTATGTGGTTTGTCATTAAATAACTGTCACATAACAAAGGGACCCCTCCTATTTTTAAAATAATCTTGTTTAACCGTGGCATTTGTTTGAGGAAAATTGGTAAATTATTAAAAATAACATTTCCACATTATGTTTGTAGAGCTAAGTATTTTTCTTAACAAACCATTCAGATGAATAAAATGTCCCTCTGTATGACTTTTTTCGCCATTTAAATCAACCTTCAGTGCTCAACAGTGTATAATGGTTATAAATAGGTCTTTCTTACTTTAATTAATCATCATTTGAACTTTTTAGACCTCCACGAAGAAGAGTAAGATAGTAGTTGCATGTGAAAATGCAAAAGATAGTTGTCATCTTCCTTTTTCTGTAGCTAAGCTGTTGTTAAGAATGCAAAATGTTACACACATTTGAATTCTTAGAAGGGGAGGTGGGTTTTTGTATATTTTCTGAGGCAGTAGGTATTTTATAGCCATTGACAGGCTATTTTGTGGCACACATTGTGATTTTAGATTTTAATTCTTGTTGGCCCCATTTGTGAGACGTTTTCCAGCTTAGCTGGCTATTATTTATTCAGCACTAGAGCATAGCTTCAGGGCAGTTTTTATTTTCACAATGCTTCATTTTACACAATTTTTGGTAGGTAGCTAGCTATACTGTTGTCTGACTTTAAGTTTTCTGAGAGTAGGAGTTTTTTAGTTTTTTATGGCTATAGTTTCCAAAACCTATTTGCCACAGGTAGTTGCATTCCAGGCCTTACCAGTATAAGTTACGTTATTTGCAGTTGGTGACCAAATGCACTGGTAGCATATAATGTGTTACAGTGGGCTTACATATTAATATCTGACTATAGCTTCCATTTGTGTTGTCATTGGGTCAACTAAGGCTACATTTGTTATTTTGCTTGTACATAACTTGTTGTGCCTCATTTGGTGACACGATTCTACTGTGTGTTCCATTACTTGTTTATATAAGATACTGAATCATCGCTTTGGCCTGTTATGCTCATCATGTACTTCAATATTCATTATGCAGTGATTTGCATAGGTATATAAATCACAATTAGTGGCCTCAACCATTTGCAAACACTCATTCACTTCGGATTGGGGGTGCTTCAGCTGCTGCATCTGCAGGTCTGATTCCAGTATCCAAGTATTAGGTTGTTGGTCTAGTGAGGCCTACAAATGGTATTTGCAATTGTGAGATCAAGTAGTTACACGGTTTACATCTCGTGTGCATCTGTCCATCATAATTTGGGGGAGTTTTGGGGTGTATTGCTTCTCTCGCACAATGTTGGTTTATACAGCTCGTTCCTTTTACTTTGTTTGGTTTCAACTATATATCTGTGGTTCATTTGTTTTAGTGTGCTGTCCTAGTAGGCTAGCACTTGGATCCTAGTTGATTCTTAGGCTCTCGACAAGTAGACTGACCTAGTAAACTGCATTTTCAGATGTTGCATTTGTGTTTCATGGTCCTAGTACACCGCTTTGCAGTTGTATTACACGTGTTTAGGTCCTAGTAGCCCGATTTGTAGTTCCAGTACATTGTATGGTCCTTGTAGACTGATGAGCCCTCATATGCTCGGATCCTAGTAGATCCATTAGAGTTTCTTGGGCCAGGAACTAACTAACGAGCCATACACCACCTAATGTCCCCAATTCTCCCCAAACAATATATTTTGTTTTTACTGTGAGACCAGCGCAGGGAATTAAGCTCTGGAAACGACAATCATTTGTGCATTGAATAAATAAATTGGAAGAGTTTTTGTTTACTGTGCTCTATGTACTTATCAAATTAATCTGAATTTAATAAATACAAAATTAGAACAAAAGAAAAATGTTATCAAAAGTCATATAATCTTTTTTTCTCAATTCACAGTTTTATGAAAATCAAAACCTCAAAAACAAATATTTTTCATGTATGGGAAATTTTCATGTATTGGAAAGATATTGGAAAATGCCAATAATTGCATATGACAATTAATTTTTGTGTTCTGTCCCTGTGACTGACACCTCATCACGTTTCTTTAGCGGAAACATGGCTTTGGTTTGAGTTTTTTCCTAAAAACACAGACTCAAGCTTTGGTTTAAGAACTTTCAATACATCCTGGAAAGTCATTTTCCGGCAATCTATAGCATACAAATCTCAAAATGATTTTCAGAACATTCCGGCCTCACTATGGAGGACCATCAGGAATCACTAAATTTGAGGGCCACACTTTTTAAAATCTAAATCCGCCCCTGATATTCAGAGTTTTGACAAGATTTTAGTATTTTTTAAGCAATAAATAAACATATATGCAAAATGTCAAATTCTTTGAAAGATGTGAAGATGCATGCACTTTAACATGGGGTGATACTGTAACATTATCAAGATAAATGAAATGTATATTGCAAGACACACCTCTTCATTGCCATTCAAAGTCCCATACAGAAGACATGCATGAATAAAAAATTGTTGTAATGCCACTCCAACAGGTGATAATTGTCGTTCAGGAACAGCATAAGTAATTCTCTCGCTTGCTGCACCAAGATTATGCCCTGGTTGGGATAGATCCCTAAAATAAATCAAGGATAATGCAAAATACTACCAACACAGGAATAGTGCACTTAAGCCAGCATAAAACACAATTATCCATCAGGAATACCCCAGGCATAAAAGAGTGCCAATTTTACCAAAAAAGTGTATCACAAAACCTTCTGTTAATCAAAAAACGTAAGACCTTTTGTACTATATAAAACAGTCTTTTAACAGCATGGATGAATACAATGTATGGGGTTTCTTATGAGAAAACACTGGCAATCCTACTTAATTCACTGGTAAAACTCTACTAGATTCTTGTTTTGTGAAAAAGAGTTAACAAATAGTTAACATATAATTGAAGTAGTGAGAAAACTCTCATCTAAACATATTTTGCTTAAAATAAGTAATTCCTACTTGTAAGGATAACTTTGGATATACAATTGGCATACCTTGTTCCTTCCATTTTAGTATTGTCATCACGAAGTTTGTGATTTTGACCACCTACTGTGCGAGCACATTCAGGACATGATGCCAGTGAATATGGTTTGCCACACTAACATATAAAAGTGCACATAATATCAAAAGTAGTGGGATGTATATTTATGAACCAGCTTTAACATATTTATAATATAACACATAACATTCCTTCCTCTCATAAATGGATAAACTTCCAAACTTCTCTAAATAAGGCATCAATGGCCAAACAACGATGTTTGCTCTGAACATGGTCAGGTATTTTGAACCATCTGTTCATGTACAAAATAACAACTTTATACAGAATAGATAATATAATAAAATGACATAATATCTATCAACAATGTTTTATTAAGAAACCTGCTGCTGTAAGGAAAAATACTTGATTAATACAGGTTAGACTATATAAACATTTTACTGTATTCCTGTAGTACGTAAAGCATAGTTACAAGCATTACACAGAGATGAGGAAAAAACAAAAACAAATAAAATCACTTTTCCCTGAAGTGTACGGTAGACTTACATCTCCAATAGCATATGGGTGGCCATTTGGACATTCTAAAAGAAATATACACAATCCTTGACAAGTGGAACAAAATATACAAAAATAAACACCCCTTACAAATATTTATAAACATATATTTATAAACAATAAATAATACATTAATAATTCCATGGGATGTGATACAAAATATAATATTGAAGTATTATGCTAAATACCTGATCAAGATTCGAAATGATGTTAGTTCAAAAATAATAATAATTCTGATAGTTAATAACGGAGTAACTACAAAGTTCTCCAAGATATGTTAGATTGTTAAAGAGACAACGTTCTGCATATAAAACTTACTGTGAAAAACCCATGCAGTCCCATCTAGAGGTCGAGCATTTTCAACTTCTTCAAAGTTATCACTAGGCATTGCTGGGAAAAACGAATTCTGTAACAATAAAGAACATTTCATATTTCCGTAACCAAATAACAGATAAATAATGTACCAACTATATTATAATATATTAAACAAATAATTTATTTTACTATTTACAGCAACCAGGATAAATAAAAAATATTTTTTTGACTGGATATTTATAATTACCAACCTGCATAGCACCAGGAGTATTTGCAATGAAAAAGAAAGGCTTCATTAAAGGATGTTGTTTAGTTTGAGAAAACAAAGCTATCATATGACATAAGATCTCTGCCAACCCTTCATCATTAACAACTGTTAACCTTTGTGCCTGCATCAGATACTCCTAAAACATACAAAAAATAATTCAATTAACAAGTGTTAACCATTGTTGCTAACAAGTGTTAACCATTGTTGCTACAGCAGATATTTCTAAAACATAAATATCAACATTCATTATTAACAACTGTTAACCATTGTTGCTGCAGCAAATACTCCTAAGACATAAATATATGCAGTTAAATGAACAACTGTTAACCAACATGCCTGCAACAGATACTTCTAAAACATACATACATGTAGTCAATTTAGGAACTGAAAAAAACATAAAACAATAAAGACTTGAACAAATTCATTTTTACTACAGCAAACTGATTCGGAGGCATTATTTTACATACATTTGCAAATTCAATAATACATAATGGTAAACATACATTTGCAAATTCAATAATACATAATGGTAAATATTGCTGGAAGGTTATATTTGGATGAAACATTTCCTCTACATTCCAATTAGATTATGGACAACAGATCACTGGATTACAATAGGACTTTGAATTCTGGTTTCCTAACAGATGTCTTCTCTTATATCAAATCTCGTTGAGCATAAATAATAAATATAATGCGTACACTACTTGCTTTGCAAACAAAGAAAGATTTCACCAAACATAACAATGTACCTGTGAATTGAATGCATCTGTGATAGCAGTGAGTACCTAAATGGATTTAAACATGTAAACATAAAATGGCGGCACTTAAAATGGCTAAAGAATTAGCCACACAAGGGAAGATGCCTGTAACAATGATATGGCATAAACCATTTTTACATCAAAATGCATACTAATCTTCTAGCTTTGATGCCTCTGTTTTTCATAGTTAGAAGAGTACGAGAAAATATATCTTGTATTTCTATATACAAACCCAGTCTTTCTTTGCTCTTCTTCTTATTTCTGTTATGTTCAACAAAGCATCGTGATCTGTCAGAATATAACTTTTCTATCAGACCACAACAAGCAGCTACTTCAAGGACCTTTCTTAATAACATAACCATTTCTAATAACATAAACTTTTGAATTGAATATGTGCAACCACTGATAACCCCAATCTCTCGAAGATAACTGTATAACCACCTAGGCACTGTTCCTAAGCCACCTATAGCAATGGGTATACCTTTTACATCCACTTTCGCACAACCTACCAATATCTCTTGCTAAGTGTTGTTTAATTATTTATCTTCTCATCTTCATATTAAAATTCCAATACAAAGCTCTCTCTACTGCATCATATCTTCTTTATACCCATTTTGAGCTAGTTTTCCAAACTTACATATTATATGATCAATAGCCTAATTTGATGAATTACATATTCTACACAGAGTATTCCCTGACTCTTGACTATTTTAGCTGCTATAATCATTCTTTCTATCCCATCAACATTTCTGATATTAACTACAACCAGGAATCTTCATTAGCCAGCTCTGATGTTTGTCTGAAATACTGTCTGTGCAATGCCTGCTCTCTTCTTTCTGTTTTCTTTCTCCAATTATTAATCTACAACACTTTCTAGATCTTCCTGGAAACTTCTGGAAGTTACAATCAACCTTATCACTGACATAATTCTCCAAATATAGCACTGCAAAATCATCAAAATATCCACTACAATCATACTCCTTCTACTTTCTTTCCTATAACCTGGGAATACTATCTCTTGGGCGGAGGGCATCATATATGTTAAAATACTTCCTAGTCTTGCAGCCAATATGGCAAATTTCTACTCTAGTCCAACCAACTGCAGAATACCTAAAGAAACTTACTGCCCTACCGTAATAACATTTCCTACACGAACCTTAGAGTGCAGTACGTCCTCCTTCATCTATGAATGCAAAACCTAAACTAATTCCAATTCATTCTCTCTTGCTTTTCAAACTCTACAATGGTTTACAGTCTCCCAACCACTGATGAAGACTCGTAAGAGCCAAAATATCGTTCAAAGAGAACTGTGACTTTTATATTTGTTTTATATATATATTTTAAGCACAAACTTACTGGTTTATCATTAGAAATATATATATATATATATATATATTTCTGTAGAATAATATCCCAATAGTCACTGTATCAACACATATTGACTTTATCATGTAAGTCTTTATTTTGGTAAAAAGGAAATTAAACATGAATATAAAAAAACTATATGTGAACATTATAATAATATAACCACCTTGTTGCTGCATCTGTTTGAACTAAATTGGGTTTCTCTAATAGCGGCCAGATGTATTTGGAATTCTGGTATATGATTAACAAATGCATCCTGAAAAAGATCATAAAAAATATATCACTCATTTACATACAGAACCATTTATATGCATATATGGAACATAAACTCATTCTTGTAGTAACTGCATGAAAAATTGAAAACAAATCAATTTAATTATTATTAATATTATCATTCCAGACATACAATTGTGCAATTAATGTTAATGAATTGTGAATCAGTGATCGTGAGCCATATTGGGAAGGACTTTTTCAATATTATTGCTCTAGATTGTTGGAAATAGAATCCATATACACATTCAATGTGCAATGTTTAATATTGAAGTGACGTTTAAAAAACAGCTATTATATCATAAATTCACTGCTAAGATATTATCCAGATTAAACATAAGCTTGTTTTCAAAAACACATTCACACAAACATCCAGAAATATCATACTTGGATAAGCCTGGCAAAATCTTCAGATTTGTCATTGGCCATTATAAGTTCCGAAAATTCATCTCGTACTTTTCGATATGCCAAACCATAAATTATATACTTGTCTGGTAACACTGATGTAATCTATGACAGAAAAATCTATGACAATAAATAGAGTAAAAGAACATATGCAGTTTGTGAGGATATGTACATTAGTTATGTTATGGACAGCGTAGCAAATTCAGGCATTTCATTTATAATCACAAGAAACTAGAATACTACAATAGAAGACTTGTTTGTAGAGACTTGATATATATATATATATAAAAAATATTTACCTTCCATAGGACTACCCATAGTGACAAACATGGTCTTTTAGAGCTGGTTTTGCTCCAGTAATATTTTTGTTCATATATATACTTATTATATTAATATTAACAGTGAAATGTGAAGTTAGTTCTCTCTTTTAGTTTGATACATTTTAGAAAGGTTTGTTTTATTTTTTGTTTCCTTCGATATCTGTTCAGAGTATAAATAGTATAATTTTTTGTTTCCCTGATAAACTTCTTCAAAGGGGTCATTATAGGAAGAACAAGCAATTACCAAAAACCATACTCACATTGTTGTCACTGTCAGTTTCATCCAGATTTAACCATGTAAATTCTGATGCCTGAATGATATTAGATAATTCTCTTATGCCATAACATCGAATGATTTGTCTCAAGAAGAACATGTGAATATCACTATTACGAAACTTGTTTAGAAACTTTAAAAACAAGGCATATAATGTATCTAGAACTCTTTTAAGTTTCATGTTGTCACTCCTAAAGTTATAAGATGCTACAATGGTTGATATACATGATAATATGAAACGGATTCGAGCAACTTCTTTCAATAGATCAACGGACAATATTTCATTTTCATCAATATTCTGCTGAACCAGACTCTGCAACTGTGAGACAACTTCATTGACATATAATATATTCAGCTCAGTTGTTGATTTAAGAGGAGATATTTCAGCAGTATAGTAATCCTGAAAAATATGAATATAATGTGCCAATAACTATCTTAATAAAGGAATGTTTTTTAACATAATCAAATAATGTTTTTTAACGTTACCAATCATAGCACTTACTTTGACTTGAGTTGTTTCCTGTTCCTAATGATGTTTTTTTGTATTATCTAGATCTGTCAATTCCCGTAAACAATTATTAGTTCCTGTTTTGGTGTTTGGTCAAAGCAGGTGTATTCACATATCTGGCACATTATAAGAGATACTATTAATATGGTTTTCATCATATCTTTTGCATCCCAAAACACCTCCATGGAGATGCAAAGTAATTAAATTTCCATCCACCTTTATTTATAAATAATAAATGGGATTTCACTCTCTTCCCTAATGATAAGAGAAGTATCTCTTGAATTGTAGCCCAATATTTAAATCATTGAGGTCCATGACATGACAAATGCCAATATCTTCCATTTTTTCTGTTTTAGTTAACCTAGTCACTGAACCAATTCAACTGGCTTTTGCTCTACAAAACAGACTGATTAACAGCATTTCAAGCAATTCAAATGTTTGCTCTTTTTTGAGATACAAAATCTTTATTTCAGTCCATGTTTAAATGAATAATTTAAGAAAGATAAACAAATGCCAATCAAACCTTAATTTGTTATGTTCTTGTGAGATTCCATGAATATATTCACTACAAGAGAAGATGCTGAACCACCTGAACCACACTGTCTATTATTTCAATCGAACTCTCCAAAGGTATGGGAATCTTGAAGACTTACCATGTCAAAAATTTGCATCAACAAATGAAATTCACTTTTGAAAAAGAGGAAAATGCATGTCTTCCATATTATTAGATACTCTTGTCAAACAGAATAGCATTTATATTTTCATCTATAGAAATCCGACACTTACATTCAATTCAAAGCAACAACCATAGGTCAAGGAACATTTCCTAATTGCTCTCTATACAAGAGTAGTAAATATTGTAAATGGTATAAATAACTTATGGAAAGAAAATGAGCAAATAGCCAACACCTCAGTAAGTGACAACTGGAAATAACAGTGGACTAAAAGTGAAAGATTCAAGGGTTTTCAAGGGACTTTTAAACAGTTGTCTGCAGAAGAAAGTACTTGTGGACCACACTTCTTCATAAGAAAATAAAACGTGGCAAGTGGCGAGAGAGACATCCACAATTTATAACTTCATCTTGTAACCAATTATTTTAAAATTAACATGATCCTTTTGGCATTTTTCTATTAATTTCTTATTCTAATCTACTTGAAATAGAAAATATATTTAAATAAGATGTGAAAATATAAGACAAACTCATGGAGTTTTCAAGAGCTTTCTGGCTGCCCTGTAATATCAAAATTGGAAAATTAAAAAGCGAAAGGTAAAGATTATCATTCGATAAGAGCTGGACCGAACCAAATGCCATGTTCATTTCCCATATATTAAAGGGAATAATGAATTGTCCATAAACACAAAATTCATGGTACATTCTACCTTAAAGACACCTTGTGGAAAATTCTACTTGCTCATAAGACCTACGTTGAGAAAAGCAGAACAATGAGGTTTATTCTACTTGCTCCTAACACCTACATTGAGAAAAGCTGAACAATGAGGTATATAAAAGTTCATGGCGACTACAAGGTAGTATATATTGGCAAATAAAAAATATTACTTGAGCAATGATCAAAAGAAGATGCCTGTGCTGTCATAAAGTTGATAAACAAAACATAAAATTGCTAACCACAGTTGGAAATTTGACCATAGATTTGACTGGGATAATACGAGCATGATAGAGACCATGAACAAAATAAGAAAAAATAATTAAAGAAACAATTCATTCAATCTATTATTATATTATTATTATAATATACCACATAGCAGCTTTGGTTATATGCCAAAACAGGAATTAGTGGAAAATTACAGGAATTTATGGATATCAGTAATAAAACAACATAGTCACCTAAAAAAAATGACTATTATATCCAATTGGTAAATCACCTACAAATGACTATTATAGTCATTTTATTTTAGGCGAAATGACTATTATAGTCATTTTAGAATTAACCATTACAACAAGCAAAAGTTATATATGAAGTTATCGCTTTTCTTTGTCCTTGTGGTGCACTAAAAATGACTTATTCAATTTTGTCTTAATTTTACTTTTTTTTTATTGTAACTTTTAAAATTTAAATAAGTCATTTTTAGTGCGCCACAAGCACAAAGTAAGCTATACCCTTATACATAACTCACTATTAGGGGTTGGTGGTCAGGGTTGGGATGGAAGAATTTTTTTTTATCGATAGGGTCAGGGTTAGGGCATATTTCAGTAAATGTGGTAGTTACTTTTGTTGCCAAAAAGGTGAAGTTATCCATAAAGGTGAAGTGACTAAATTTCAATCTGCCATGGAGTTAAATCTTCAGTATTACTTTTCCATCTATACAAAATTGCCTGTAGAGGTTTGAAGGAATTAAATATCATCCATTAATTTCTTATACATAAACAAGATTTTCCATCACTGCCTGATAATATTCAAAAGGTAGCACAAACTTGATTTATTCAGATCCATTAAGACTTCAAATACTGTTAAATGTTAATAACTTCTTTTACATAATACTATTTAAATATAAACAAATTTTAAATTTGCTAGAACACTATATCATTGTCTGAAAAATCACAAAAGATTTAACCCCGATATGATATCAGAATTATATGTGAGCATTAAATAATCTGATTTCCCATTAAAAATATGATACACACAAAAAGGCCTATAGAAATCCCTATTAAAAATATGATACACACAAAAACAGGCCCATAGTTAAACAATTTATCATATCTAGCATGAAACCAAGGTTCAAGATTTTCCATAACATCATGCTGGAGAATTTACTGCCTCCTCCAATTGATGTATAGTCTGTATGTTTAAGGAGGGGGGACTGTCATTTCAATATACAAAAAGAGTATTTAATTTAGTCAAAACATGAGCATAAAAAGAACAAACCCATAACAATTATTATTACAACAATAAGTGATACTAAAAACAACATTCCTACCTGATAGCAGTAAATAAATAACTTGCACACATCCCAGATGTCACCTGGTTTATTATTTGCAAATCGTATACTTTCATGCAAATATCGATCAACATATTTCACAACATCACATTCTTTTGAACTATGAAAGTTTAATTTATCATTACAGCCTGTTTACATCATTACTTACTTACATCACCAATACACCTTAAACATTTAAACATCTTATAAATGTATATAACCAGTTATGTAGTTGAAATATATGCCCATGGGCTTATAAGCGGGATTTTACGGTATATGTTAAAGGATTGCTAAGATGGTAAAACAAGTTAAAATACATTGATACTATGCAGCTGCTTATCATAGAATTCGATATTCATTTCTTGTCAAACATTTCAGTAAGTAATCATTATTTATAAACAAAATTCTAATTTCAATGTTTTCCTCAAATTCAACTGCCATTTTCTTCCCACATGTGCGAGACAACCTTGTGGGATTAAAAATGGTGTCATGAGCTATGTATGTGATGTATCAATCAGGAAGCAAATATGATGCACAGAGGAAAATAATTGATGCATTTAAAAATAAGCAAATAAACACGAAATGAAAGGAGCAGTATTCCTCCTAGAGTACAATGCAAGATAAATTTTATTTTCCAAGCCCTGCTAAGCTAAGCTAAGCTAAGGATAACACAAGTTCTATTCTCAAGAAAGGTGCCACCTTATGCAAACACACAAAAAGTGTTTTGACAGATTTCTTCAAATGTTGTTTTATATGGCCTTGCTTCATGGCTTCACTTTGAGACTCGCAGAATAATTATACAGGTCCTTACGAAAGTAGCAGTGAGGAACTATCATTCACACATCAGCTTGAGGTGTTGCTAAACTTGGCGAGCATATGGTAGATTGTAGTGTTATGGGGAACAGAGAATGGTATAAGTGCCTTTTTTTAATGTTTTATAAAATATAAAATTATAGTTGATATAATAAGTTTTTAAGTGCACACAAGTGCAATTTCCTATTGATATGGAATCAGTTACATTATTTATTTTATGTAGTAATTGCATTTATTGTAACAACTAAGTCATTCTTGAATATTGTGGTGTCACAAACATAATTTCTCTTGTTTTCTATCAACAGCACAAAAGTACGCCCATAAAGCAACCTGCCGGAGGAAAAGTAAGACCTTTGTTTATGTTTTTTGCATTTGGTAATGCTCTTAATGTGGTTAGTGTCAATATTATGGATGTCTTATACAACATGATTAAAAACAAGAAACACTCTTATTATTTTAAAAATGTTCGAAGAAACAATAAAATAAAATTTATTCTTCTTATCTTTGAAAGACTAAAAATATATTCAGACAGAAGTGCATGACCATCATTTCCTTCAAACTATCAAACATGGGGGAGGGGGTTAGCGATTGGGGATTAAAGATGGTGGTTAAAAGGAAGAATGATGTGCTTTGGTTTTAAGGTAAAAATTAACTGTCTTTTTAATGTTTCAAGAG
Organism: Bythotiara depressa; assembly: GCA_027564595.1. Lineage (NCBI taxonomy): Eukaryota > Metazoa > Cnidaria > Hydrozoa > Anthoathecata > Bythotiaridae > Bythotiara > Bythotiara depressa. Next base: position 2,657 of record JANTOQ010874223.1, on the reverse strand, counting down.
AAGAATCAGTTAAAATGAACTTTATTTTATAGTACAATTACCTGTTTTAAAGCTTTTAGACTGGTTTATTTTACTAACTTAGCAAACTTTTAGAACAACTTGTAGCTTGAAGAATTACAGAATTAAATTACACGTGAGTAACATAACTTATGTTAACTGAATAGATAATGCAACTATAAAGGTGCTGCTAAAATGATAATCTAATTTATTTAATAGTATGAAAATGATGCTTAATTTATGATATTCATAGGTTTCAAAATAATGACCTTTACCTGCACAGAAGACATTATACTGTATAGGAAATGGCAGTGTAAATGCAATATCTTCCCAGTGGCAAAACATTATCGAACACTATTGCAGTGGTGAAAATAATCATTCGAGACTAAATGTTTAGTAAAGCCTTGAATACAACAAAAGACCCTCCAGATCATGCTTGTGAAAATGTTACCACAGCCATATACTAACTAATAACATTTTGAAAATAAGATTTTTTCTAGAGAAAGGAAGATAGCTTCTGACATAAATGCAACCTGGTTTGCAGCAGATTATGTATCAATTTGTTGAAATCGGGACTATATATGTACACCTTTTTTATGACAAAGGCATAGGTAAAATACAAGCTTTGTCTATATTTTTCTATGTTGACTATAATCTTCAGTTGTTCAGTAGTTTTCAAAAAAAAATCTGATGTTTCTCAATTCACAGCATAATTGTTACATATATTTTTAAAACACAAGTTATAAATATTTTTGTTGTTATTGGTGTTGTTAACCAAATAATTATTTACTTTTTATTCAATTGATAAATTAATTGCCTTATGATTTTGTCACACAAACTGCATTAAATAAAACAGCAACTTTTATAAATGTTGACATTTTAACAACAGCATAAACATTTAAAATATTTATTTTTCAACATTTAAAAATAAAATTTTAATGGTTGGTAAAAATTAAAAATAGAATGCATACCCCTTTATAAACTGCTGCAACAAAAATGAACGAACTACAGGACTGGGATCCAAAGCATGTTCAGGGATTGGTGAAAACTCTTTTGTGCCTGATTTGTAACAGACATATGCCATTATTTTCTCCACAACTTGGTCTTCAACATCATCGAAATCATTTCTTGCGAAAAAATATTCCTTGACAAAATCAACAAAGAAAGCTACACAGCTTTTCTTGAAGTCCTCACATATTACAGGATACTCACTATAATAAAAAATTATTTTTGAACAGGTAATGGGTATGTTGGGAGAAATTGATAACTATGAGGCCAAGCTAAGTAGGCTTTCTGTTTCGTGTACCTGCCTGTAATGAGTAGACATGTTTGTAACTCGATTCGACATTCTTATCTGCCACCTAACATAGTTTATTTCAGTTAAATAGAGCTGTGTTGTTGTTGTTTTTCAACTTTGTAATTTTCAGTACATATTCCTTGATAATGTAATGAAAGTTGTATGACTATAAAGTATTACATCTTATTATTGTCTTGTTTCCTTTTCCAAGTTACGATAAATCTATATATATACATGCTGTTGTAGAAAAAATGAGAGAAAATACATTAGGTATATTTACCTTTAACTTATTACAGATGTAGGTCTTCAGCTACCAACTCAATATAGCTAACAACCCTGGGCATACACACATACTTTTGGTAATATTAAAATATAAAACAGAATAATTTCTCACTTGTTATAGTCCAATCATATTGTCATATTTAATATTTAACTTTTTAAATAATTTTTTTGCTTATTGCTATTCTTCCTGTTTTAAATTTAAAAACAAAAACAGTTTTGTTATATATAGACACTTCAACTGAGTAGTATATATAGAAATGTTTTTGAAAGAGAAAACATTACAAAATATTATCTTCATGAACTAAATGTTACCTGTTAGTAATATACACTTCTTCAATTACATTTGTGAGGAATCTCTCAATGATTGTCCATGATCTTTCTGTCAAATAATTATCTTCAATACCGTCAATTGTCTAACATAGATAAAACAAATACATATTGGGAATTTGGACATTGGAAGATCTTAAAACATGTTGGCGCAGAAAATGTAGAACATCTTTAAATTATTAGTTAAAACAGTCATTTACATTTTTCAGTAAGTAGTATAGCTAGCAGTGAATTCATGTATATTGTCTAAGGGTATATTTATTTCAGATTGCATTACTAACAAGCCTCGTAGCAATTATGCTTATACATGGAATAGCAAAGTTGTAAGAATTCATTTAGTATACAAAAAGCATATAAAAATATTTGGTGTGATAGATATATATACATAGATATATTGATAAGCCAGGCACAGGTGAAGAATGCAAAACCTTATCTGTAGGGTCCAACGAGTCTGGAATAGTTATACACATATTTTTATAAGAAAATGTTCAATAAGAAATTTAGTACTACCATGTTCTACTTCTATGTTCAAACCTTTATGATTACTTTTGATATTACAAAAATCCTTTTATATTTAAGAATTTCCCAAATTTAAAATACCTGTCCTTTTTGCTCATAAAAAAACCATAAAGTTCAAAATACAAGAATCTACTAATCTTTCCTTACCCTGTAACAAACTTTTAGTATTATAATTTGTCAAAATGTCTATCTAAAATAAAACAACTTTAAATTTGGTTTCTTATAAAGGATATGT
>JANTOQ010872001.1:0-18175 GCA_027564595.1 Bythotiara depressa | reverse complement strand
TTTCCCCCCCCCCCCCCCCCCCCCCCTTTAAATATAAAACCAACACTATTATAAATGCATTAATTTTAGTCTTAGTAATTATTAATTCAATAAATCAGAACAAAGCTAGTGGTTGAGATGAAGTCTCTATTCACATGATATAAATATGTGATGAGCCAATTTTTCTTCTACATAATAATCTTTAAACTGCAATAAATTCCGTTCTATATGTGGCATGTTTTGCGAAAAGGTCTGTGGAACAAATGGAGCTGAATTTGTGTATCTTTGGCAAGTAACAAGCAGCTCATGGGCATGTAAAACTTTTTATGTCATGTACAAAGTAGTGTGCAATCATACATAATAGCCAGGTGAAAAGAATAAACCTGCCATGTTTTTAAAATCAAACATGCAATGTTGAAAAATCAAACATGCTGTGTTGAAAAATCAAACATGCAGTGAGTGTTGAAAAATCAAACATGCTGTGTTAAAAATCACACCTGCTGTGTTGCAAGATCAAACATGCTGTGTTGAAAAGCACACCTGCTATGCTATGTCAAACATCAAACACTCAAGTGTTAAGAAATCAAACACAAGAGCAGTGAGTTATTTAACCCTTTAATGCATAAGCATGCCTCCTGTTTATATTGAACTTCCTATTGGAGACCTTTACAATTTTATGAGGAATCAGGGGGTCTTATCTGCTTTTACCAACTTTATTTAACATTATATTTCCAACAATTAACCCCCTGTAAAAAGCAATATAGCAAAGAAATGACCAGTAATTTGATTACTTTCCGGGGACACTATGTTAGATGTTTTTATTACAATGTGGATTATAGTGACATGATGATACAATGCTCTTACTTATATTTTTAAAAGTTGTGAAACTTCCACAATGTTTATTCAAACCTTTGTGGCGTCCACCTTTGGTTTAGTTGCTGTTCCTTGAAAATTTATTATAATATATATATGATTAGGCTAGCATTAAAAAGAAGTAACACTACTGGTAAGTATAATTCCAAAAGCTTTTTTAACTCTTTTTTATTTGCTACTTTTTATTTTCCAAACATCACTTTTTGTATACGTAGAGAAAGTAGTTTGCTGTAAATTAAGTAAAGACTAATAAACTTGATAATAAAAACTGGAATTTCCATTCTAAGAATATTTGAAGAATCATTTGAAGTAATATTAAAATCTGTTTACACTACAGAAGCTATTATGTACTACATTCCGTTTATAGACTCGTAGACAAAAGCAAGACATTCCATGGTCCATGATTTTACTCCTACGCAGCTAAAAAAAATCAGTAACCTTTTTAATTTCATAATTTAAGGATACTGTATACACTCATTCTCAAAATCTTTTAAAAACATTTTTTTTATACCATTTGAAAGTTCTAGTGATATATAACATTTATTTGAAATAAGAAATACACATTTTAATTTGGAAAGGGGGGAAAACAGGGAATAACTTATTTTTCCATCATGTTCCGATCTAATTGAATATTTTATTTAACAAAAGGCATTATAAACAATATTAAAGATTACTAAATAAATAGCACGTGCTGATCAAATTTATTTTAATTTATATACCTATATACTTTTGCGTCATCATATTTATTAATTTTTTCTTTCAACTGGTTTCAGAATTGTCCCATTAATTAAGGTTTGACTTTATTATTTCGCATAACAAAAGTATTAAAATGTTAAAATGAGTATACTGGTCTTTTGTTAAATTGCGTGTAAATATCTTTTGATTTTAGTTAGTCTACGAACACAACATAAAACATGTTTTCTCGGAACAAGAAATTTCAGCTAAACACTGTCCCCGCGATTTTATCACATCAACGAAATTGCTCTCATTCCATACAGCAAAGCTTATAGGCTACAAAAGGGTGTCTCATATTTTTTATTATTATCGTATTTTGATTTTTATCGATAGATAAAGATTTTTCAAGAAAAAAATTATGGAGAAATGAATATTTTTCTATTGTTTTTTTCATTATTCTTTAATGAAGTATTATTTTTAAAAACGGAGACACCCTTTTGTAAAGGAAAGAAGGACACTTCAACCCATGTGTTGTTTATGAAAAAAATGTGGAGGGAACTTTTACTCGTTTTACACGAGTGACAAAAAAAAGTTACTAAGTTTTTCTCTGTTCCAAAATAAATCCAGGAAAATTGAGTCATACCATTAGGTAGTGGAATAATACAGGATTTAGAAAATACATACTTTATGCGAAAATTATTTGAAGAAAAGGTGATATCTTCGTAATACTGAACATGTGTAGCGAGTGTATACAGTATCCTTAATAATATATCCATGTCTAAGAACGCGTTCTTCTTTTCTTTTTCACATGCAACTACATGTTTTGGTTGAATAATTTTAGAAAGCAAACTGGCCTTCAGAAGCCTATAATAAACCAGGCATTATTTAATTTTTAACTTTACATACAATATCTGAATGTCTCATTCTTGTCATGGTGTTATAAAATCCATTGTTAAATACCTAATAAATTGATGCTTGAGTGTTAGCCAGTCACTGCATTTATTATACAAATTCTCTTCTTGTTTAATATTTTATGAATTTGAAAGAATTTATCATTATCAATTTTATCATGTTTAGGGTGAGCTATGTAATTACATTATTATGAATGTCCCCTACATATTTTATGACAGAAAAAAGAAGTAATTGCAAAGTGGAGTGATTAAACTGCAATGATGTCCTATATGATCACTCTCACATTCTTTCAAGCAATGCAACTAATCAGTATTGCCTGATTGCATGATAATTGCAGGTGGTAATCCAACCTTGCCGGCTGATTTAGGCCCTGTTTACATGAGATTCTATATGAAATCAAACTAGTTTGAACTTTTTAGCACACATGCTCTTTTTTTTTTTTTTTTTCTAAGTCAAGACACTGTTCCAAGTTCTACTTGACTGCCCGTACATGTAAAAACATTTAAATAAGAATAAACTGACAATATAAAGTGGTCACAGCTGTAAATGTAAATGTAATTTATTTATAACGGATTATCGAATTTACCACATGCTCCCTTGATCTGCTCATTTAGTGAAAAATAAATTTACCGTTAGAAACCTCCTGTTCTGTGCTCATAATATTGAGCCTCGTGTAAAAGGGCCTTGCATGGATTTATTCTACCATCTTTGGGTCTTTGTATTGCTCCAATTGATAAAAGAATGCAAGGTATTTTCAAAATCAAATAAAAAGAATAAAGATTTTCTATTAGTTACTTCTCAAACAAACATATAACTCTACTTACATGATTATACAGCTAATATGCAGGTAGTGGAGTCACAATTTGTAACTTAATCTTTAGCGTTGAAAAAAGTTGCCATCTTTGACTTTTACTAACTGGAAAGGTTATCAATATTTTCTTTTGATCTGGAAAACCACCATGGAGACCGTCACAATTTATGATCTGGTAATCCAAGATTCAATGAACATTTAAAAAAATATAATTCATTAGTTAGTTGTGCACTCCTGTATTTAGCTATCATTATTGTAGTAGTTAGTTGTGCACTCCTGTATTTAGCTATCATTATTGTAGTTGTCTTTTTCTCATTCCACAGGTGATTACAATTTCTCACCTAATTTTAGTTAATACAATCTTAATACCTTTATTTAAAATACTTTAAGGGAAGAAACTTTTGCTGGAAGAAACATTCCAGACATTTTGGGCTAAAATCCACAAACGTTTCTTCCACTATAAATGCCAAAAATCTATTTCCATGAAAGTTCATTCCCACAAGGTATCTGAAAAGCAGCAATCCATGAAAGTTAATCCTAAGACAAAAAAACTTTTTTTAACCCTAAAAGTTTTGCTCTTTGGAATTGCTGGTGCTATTACGCTGTTAAACCAACCTGGGAATAAGATTGACATGAAAATGCTGTTTTTATTATAACTGTGTAATAATCTTCACTGAAATTACTGCATAATACAATGATAACTATAAAATACACCATCAAATCTGTGACAGTTTATTCCCGCAAAAAATCTAAAAAGCAGTAAGCCGCAAAAGTTTATTCCCACAAAATTTTCTAAAAATCTCCAATCCCGAAAGTTAATTCAAAAAAAAAAAAATTCGAACTGAGAAAGTTACTTCCCTTAAAGTAACAGTGCTTCCATGCATAGTTTGACATTTTCTTTAATACCTTTCTGGTACAATTTCCAACTTCTGTTTCTTTCATTTGGCACAAAAAAGGGAAAAAATATTCCCTTCAGCAATGTGGCCTTTCCTTAGCATTTATACTGTATGTTTAGCTGTAAATGAATGACAGAATTGCTTATACGAAAATGTCATTCAAAAAATAAAGAATATTTAAATAGATTCACTAGCAGCCTCTCCCTGATCTTTGAATACATGAATCAACTTCACATCATCTAGACGCTTTATTTTTCCTCATTTACTTGTGAACATGGCCTGGGTGTAAATTTTGGCCCTCCTGTGTCACTAAATTGCTGGCCCAAACTGAGTCTTTCTTTTCCATTTTTGCATAACCAAAAAATATCAACTATGTGTCAATCATCACACATGCTGAATTAGATTTTTAATTGTAATGAAACAAAGATTCACATAAATGTTACATAGTTATGTATGTGCAAAAATTGACTGGTCATTTGCTTCATAAATTGTTTCAATTCTACCCAATGTGTAGTTGATTCTTTATCAGTTATTGTTGTTACTTGGTTTTTTACATAGTGTTCATAGAATATATTATGTCGCTGTTATACAATTAAAATACTAGCCGTTAGCTATTGCTATAAAGTGCCCCCGTTTTACTGGATGAATCCCACTAAGACCTTATGGCTATTGCTGATGGATATCCCTTAACTTTGAATGCAAAAAGCAAGAAGAAGACACAGGAGTTTGCGAAATAATAAAAAATTATATTACCACAAAGTTTGTTATATTTATACATCTCTTGTATTAAAATGTTGCCAATATAATATATTAACTGTCTAATTCTTTACCTTACATCTGAGGTACTTCTACTTATTCAGATGTTTTAAATTAGCTGCAATTATGTAGGATATTGGCCCATTTGTGGTGCCCTTTAAATGATAAATTTGTTGCATGACTTCTAAGAAATTTTAGGTGTTAAAATGATAAAAGTGAACAAAGTATATAAAGACATAATGCATAACAACATATTTATACTAAACGTATCAAACTTTTAACACCGCTAAAAAGTGAACAAAATATCATACCATAGAATCCTAAGTATATGTGCCCTTGTCTTATATGTTTTCAAAGGCCGTTTTGCATGGGTTTATATCCAGGGGCTTATAACCAGTGAAGAATTTGCATTTGCAAACAGAAAGTAGAATGAAGATGAAGAGTAAAATATAGAGTTTTTTGCATGCTATTTAAGAATAAATTAAGAGTAATGCAATTTTATTTGGGTACTTGGTGGTGGCATAGAGTTGGTGCAATATAAAAAACGATTATTCTGTGTCTTCACCTCGAAGTTCAATAATTTCTTTTTCTTGCAGATCTTTTAATTTATCTTTTATGGTTACTTCATCAATATTTTTGTCAGACTTATGTATTACTTTTGTTGATGGATTTTTGTTGTTTTCCGTATATAATCAATTGATTTTAAAAACCAAAATGGCTGCTGTGAACTTGAGGATAAATGCAATTATCTTTGATATATTTTTATAAAACACAGGGAACGAAGTTCAAAAGCTGAATCGTCATTGGCGAAAAAGATAGCTGGAGCCAGTCCGCTAGATCCATATGTACAGGATATTCAATGTTGCCCCCTATGACTTTGGCCTCTGAGCCTCGGCCTACGGGGGACAACAACTTCTATTATTTCCAATCAAATTACTGAAATGTTTTTTACTTTTTCTATTAATTAATTTATTAATTTATTTATTATATCTTTTTTTCTTTTTTTCTTTGTTAATCTGTACTATCACAAAATGAACACATTTGAAGCCTTAAGCCACATCTCCATTGTACTATGACAAAATGAACACATTTGAAGCCTTAAAAGCCACACACATACATCTCCATTAAAACTGTAATTGTAAATGTTATATTTCCAGGCCTTTTTCTATTGATTAGAAAAATTTCATGAAAATTCAAGAAAGGTATTATGGTATTGATAATATGTTACATTTTCTTTGTATATTGATGTATTATTATTATTGATGTATGTATATAACATATACATAACATTGAAGACTTTTCAAACAATAGTTCTTATACCTTGAGGAAGCATCAAATAAACAACTACTAAAATTCAAAACATATTTTATTTTTATTTTCACTTGTGTTATATTATGTCTTTTTCCCCCTTAGCTTTAAGCTCTGATACATTTACAAGACTGCACCACAGGAGTACATCATATGATGTTGTATTACTGTCATCACTTATGGTGCACAGAAACACATAACCATTTTGTGATTTTTTCCTGTGCACTTTGCAATGACAGGGCTCAAACATGTAACCTCTGAATTGTAAGTCCAAGTTGCTATAATGTCTTCTTATCTATGGTGTATTTCTTTATTTAAAGCAGTCAACATTTTAAATATCACATTATAAAATGGGTCAAATCTAAGACCAATTTTAAGAACAAACTGTGGCTCAGGAGGTTTAGGGGGTCCAAGAAATAAAAACCAATAAATAATCTATTGTAATGAACTTCTTCAAATTTGGTCATCTATAAATCAATGATAAGACTTGTTCAAATGAAATAAAATTTGAATGAACAAATAAGAACAAAAATAAGGGCCTCTTTATATTGGGGCCTCTTTATATTGAGAGTGATATATTTGTTAGGCGATATTATCATGTTGGAATGATGGTTCCACTTCATCCCTATTTCTGCCATGATGTTACTTTTTAGTGTTTATATAACAAACATGTTATCTCATTTAAACTATATATAGGTTTCCCCACTGAGATATCACTTAGCCAATATAACTTTTATTACTTTTTTGTCATAATAAATTATACAAAAGACATAACTTAGTAAAATGATACACAGTGGTATGTTAAAGAGAGTTATATCACCAGCCTATATATTGAACTGTGAAGTATAACTGAAGTTCACTTCAGTAGACACCCTTAAGGGTTTTGTATAAAGTACAAATGTGTTTTACAAACTCCTGTAAGGTATTATGTAGCACAACACCTACCTGGGAGGTATAGAAAACCCTGAAACTTTCAGTGAATTATTTTTTTCAGAACATTGTAATCACTGAAGGTGAGTCAAATGATGCCAGCATCTGGGAGTCATCACAAAAAACATTTCCTATGACTCCCTATAGGGTGTCAGTGTGACTCTATATTGGAATGATTTTACCATTTCACAGTTTGTGAGAACTAAAGGGAGTTAAAAGTAGTCCTATGGGAGTTTTTAGAGAAAATTATTCTATGACTCCCTTTCAGGTTTCAATATACATAACTCCATATTGATTCTCGTTGGTTCTATTACAATGATAACACCATTTTGAGAGTGACTTTGACTCCTTTAAAACTGTCAGTATAAAAGAAGTGAAAATATTTATATAAACACAAGTAACGCAAGCTAACTCTCAGAATGTAAACAAATAAAAGGAAAGGAGGAGCCATGGAAAAACAATCATTTTCATGAAAATTACAATTTTTACATATGTTGCGTAGTTTATCAAGCACTTTCCAATTATATAATTTTTCCCAAAAAATAATATACACAAGAAGTAATCCTATTGTTAAAATAATTAAAACACGTTCAATTTGTTTTATAAACACCTTCAGTATAGTAAATGTGCAAGATAATAGTGATCTTTCATTTTGTACTAAATGAATGAATTGTTAGTTGTAAACGTTTTTCTAAAATAGGCGATGTTAGTAAATTCTATTATAACACATTAAATAATAGCGTTTAAAAGTAAAACTCAATAGAAATCTTTAATCTTTGCTTATCTTCTTTAAAAATTTACGATTTTTTTTAGTGTTGTCTACTTTATCAAACCGCATTTACAAAACTTTATGAGTTATCGCTTCACAAATGGATCCATTGAAAAGAGGGATCATTCATCTATAAACCCATGTCTCCGTTTCGGAGCTATGTTACGAGTTAAGAAATTAGCACTGTTTACAATATTAAATGAGTTATTTCAGGATTGTTGTTTATAATCGTGAACAGTTTTTAGTATATTTTTTGAACAACTCAAAATAAAGGAAATCACTGACACGGTTTTTAGATATGCGCATTGGGAGCATATTGGTATATTTAAAAAAATGTGGCTATGCTTATTTTTGTAAATGGGATGCAAGAAGTAAAGCTGTCCATTTAAAATAAACATCCTGTTAAAACCAATATAATCATAAAATTTAATCTTTAAGAAAAAAATATATATATGTACTTATATGCACTTTAAATAAGGAGAAAAGCACAAACCTTTTGATTTAAAAAACCATGGCTCCTACCTTAAAGCAAAAAACTTATAAATTAAATATAATTAAATAAAATACTGGTTTTTTAATTTATTCTTAAAAGCATTCAATGATAAACATAGACAAACTGAAAGTGAGCTAGGAAATGTGTCTGGTGTTTAAGCATTTTTGAGAGGACTTGACTATTGAGAGTTTAGGAAAAACATGAACTTACTCAATATCTTCCAGTAGCCATTCCTTGCCTTTCCGTCTCGTCTTCATAGTCTCAACAGGTTATATCATAACCACAAACACCTTTGTTTTTCATGTTGTTTTCACCATCATGTGAATGCTATGTAAACAACTGAATTAGGACTAAAGAAGTACATTGTCAGGTATGTTTTAATTTAGAGAATCAACTGACATGTTTCAGCAGACTCTGTGGGTGGTAGATGACACACCACTACACAGGGCTATTTAATATGTGCCATGTGGTGTGGCCATATATGACACACGCATGTATCATTTGCATGACTGACCATGTAAATAAAACATGTGTAATAACAAGTGTGTTTTAAACATGTTTATGAAGTGTTTTGTTAGTCCTCTCCACAGACTTGTAATTTTTCTCAAAAGATGCCACATAAAAACAGATCAAAAAGGCAAATGATGCTATTCAATGATGTTAGAGTCTCCTCTAAGGAAGCACATAAACATTTAGGAATGGTTGTAGAAAATAACTCAACTTTAATAATAAGGGAAAGAATTCAAAAGCCAACAAAGAGATTGGATTAATTAAACATCTTCATAACCTTTTACATGGAATACACTCATTAATATATATTTATTTTTTTATCAGACCAAAAACAAGAGGTTCAAATAAGACATGTTTTCTATTTTTTTGTTTTCCGTTTGGATAATCTGTCTACCATTACTGGTAAAATACAAGTTCTGAGTGTGTAACTGATTTCTTTTAGTGCACTTGGAAGTGAATTTCAGATATACCAGCAATTTGACAACCATTATAGGGGCTTACAGAGCTGTACCAAGATCAGTAAGTGAATATTTTGCTAACGAATTTTTGTGAATAAGACTTAACTAGCATTGTTTAGTCTAGAAAGAAGAATGAATATTAACGAAAAAAGCAAGTTTGCAAACATACTCTTACATATTGGATAAATCCTTTGTATTATATATTTCTATTTAGTTTAGTCAATTATGTGGCTTATGAATATATATCACTATTTTTTCTTGTAGTTATCCAAGATAATATTTTATTCCATTTCAATGTCGCTTTCTCCAATAAATTCATTTCATTTAATAAATATTAGTGATTGTAATGCCCCAAATAAACATCACATTACAATTTTCAAGCATCTGTTTCAATGTGGCAAGGTTTAGTAATTTCTTAGCATACAAGTGAATTAGTCAACCTAAATCACAAGTGAGTTAGTCAACCACAGGTCACCATGCAATTGGCTCCTTTTCATTTGGTGCTACCTTTACAAGCAAGTTGTTTAGTGATAAAAATCTTGTAGGGTTGGCAGTGGGAGATTCCTATCATAAAAATGGCTTACCTTACCAATTGTCCTCCCTCCAACTTGTTTCAATTATTACTTTACTGTTGTGTGATTTAACCAAGGATGAAGTGGAGTTGACCACTCTAGCCATTGTGCTATTTAGCTATTATTAGCTATGTCACCATTAATTGAGAAAGTATATGAAATATACGTATATTTCCATTCATAGCAACTGAAAGCGTGCTTAATTTAGGTAGCATTGTAACAACATAAAATATTTGTTTATAGAAGGATGATGATTTGAAGTTCGAGATACAGAAATTATCTGGTGGTAATGGCTACATGAATTTATCAATATACTATGGTAAGATGAGTTGCTTTTTTTATTCGTTGTAGATGAAGTACTCTAGGATTATGTCTCAAGAGCTGGTTGATAAATACATAAACATCAGCAAAAATCTAACATCTGCATGGATTGTTGATAAATACATAAACATCAGCAAAAAACCCAACATCTGCATGGCTTGGTTTTGGTGTACCATGTTACGGAGTTATAGGTTTCATTATTATCTTGAGATTCAGTTACAACACCCACTAATTGAAATTTCTTGCATATTTCTTGATTTTGTTTTTTGACGAAACTAACATCACAAATACTTGTATGGCTTAAACGCCACATATAAACATTTTTTACTGTGTCATGTGTAATGACTTGAGATTTCCTTCATAGAAAAGTATTTGTTTAAAATATTACTAATGAAATAAATACAAATATCATATGCGTAGAATGTAATATAGAATAAAATAGAATGTAACAATATTTAATATAATATATGTATAATTTCATTCATATATATCACTGTAATGTTTAAAATATGAATAAATTAACCTGATTAACCTGGAAACCAAAAATTGTTCAGAGTTGTGGAAAGCTAATTGTTGATCGATGCCTCTTTAGTGCACATCAGATCTTTAGCGTATGTTCCTGTCATCTGTCATGGTGGTCGTGGTCTTGATCTCCTATATTTTTTTACTTATAGCTGGTTTACATGATACAATACTTAAATTATTAAGAAAAGTAATAGCCACAAGTCATACGGACTTCAAACTGTTCAGATGATTAAATTAAGACAGTGCAATCTTAATGAGACAAGTGACCATGCCTGTTGATGACGTCATCAAATACTTAGTCTCCATTTAGATTATACAATTTGTAGAAATTTTAGAAAAGTAGTGCACACCAGTCATACAGACTTCAAACTTGGTCAAAGGGTAAATTAAGGCAATGGAGTCTTAGTTAGGCAACTGACCATGCTCGCCAATGATGTCATAAAATAGTTGGGCCATGTTTACATGACATACTTTTTAGAAATTATACTAAAATTAACATCCACTAGTCGAACAGATTTAATATACAATCTTTATCTTTATGAAACCATTAACTACGCCTGTCAATGACATTAACAAGAAGGTTGGCCCTGTTTACACAATACTTTTTAAAAAAAATTTTGGGAAAAATACTGGCTGTATGGACCTCAAACATGGCCAAATAACTAATTAAGATGACACAATGTTAATAAGACAATTGAACCCACCCATCAATGACCTCATCAAATACAATTTATATAAATTTTAGAAAAAGTAATATCCATTACATGTACCAACTTCAAACTTGGTCAGATAATTATTTATGACAATACAATTTTAATGAGGCAATGGATTGACCACACCCCCATTGATGACGACATGATAAACTTAGAGCCTCTTTACATGACACCATTTTTATAAATTTTAGCAAAGTAACATCCTCTGGTCATATGTATGTGACAATTATGTGACAATTGACTCTGTTTAGCTGTAGAAATTCTTTTTTTTTAACTATTAAATTTCAATTACAGATACATGTAAAAGAGTGTTTTTTACATTACATATCATTTTTCGAATCTTCATAAATATTGTTTGCTACTGGAAGAAGAAATCTATTGTGGCATTGGACATTCACTCTCCCACCCAGAGGTTTTTTCAAAAATGTGCCATAAGGCATTTGTATAGGCTTCAAACTTAGTCAGATTAAAATACAACGGATATTTCCATTCCACATGGCAATATCATTTATCTGCCAAGCATGTAAAGCAAAATATTTAGACTCCATCACATTATGGTTGTTATTAACCATCAATCTTCAAGCGCACAGTAATTCTTGTTTATTTCAAGCGCACAGTAATTCTTGTTTATTTCAAGCGCACAGTAATTCTTGTTTATTTCAAGTGCACACTAATTCTTGTTTATTTCAAGCGCACAGTAATTTTTGTTTATTGCAAGCGCATAGTAATTCTTGTTTAGAATTGTGGAAAGCCTACTACAGTTTTTTTTCCACACCGACTGTCATATTTTATTGTTTTTTCTTTCAGCAAGTGGCATGTCAACTATCTTAACAGAACATTATCAGTTAGGGCATTATAAAAAGATACTGAATAAAGATGATTACAAATATGGTGGTCATGCAGAAATTAGAGTAGTGCTTTATGGCTGGGGTAATAAAGAACACTTCGCTTGTACGGTATGTATGTGTAACTTTTCAATCATCATCCTCCTGTTTGGCTATGCAAAAAAGAACCAATTTTTGATTGTTTTAACATTGTGATTATTATATTAGTAAAGCATGTGTAAAAACAGAATATGCAAAATGATCAATATATTTTATGGGTGCAAACATTTACAACAAACTGCCTTTAAAATTAGAAAAATTGGAGATGTTTAAAAATTAAAATGCCTGGTCAAGAAGGTTTTAATTATTCTTAGATTTTTATTACAAATATTTTATACTGTTTTTTAAACTTTTTAGCTTTTAACAGGACACACATTGATAACAACAATTTTTATTTGTTGTAGTGTTTTTTTTATCCTGTATATATTCGATATAAATAAATAAATTTATACAAGGATTGATATTATGAAATCTGATGCCTTCCTGGCATCCAATAAAGATTGATGTCATCTTATATGTTGTTGTTGTTGTTTTTAGATTGTAGTATCACATACAACAAAGGTGTTTGATTTGGTTTACTTCCTCATTATGTTCTTAGGGTAAGTTCACATTTTGTGTTTGTGTATGTTAAGACTAAATTTGTTTGTGAAAGCAGCATAAAGGGGAATATATGTTTGTGCATTAAGTAACATAAAGGAGAGCATAACTTTATAATAGCAGATAATTAGATTATAGATTATGTAATGTGTCAGCCATCTTGGACATAAACTTAGAATTATTTACGACATAAAATTAGAATTATTTACAAGAACTTAATACCCATTTCAGGAACCAGCAATTATATCACAAATTATTTCTACTATTATTAATTGTACATATTTTAAGAATAATTTATACAAGGCTAATTAAAAAAACAAGGATCATTAATCTTAAATCTTCCTGAAGGATTAACAATATCATTGAAGGACTAAAAATATCATATTTTCTGAAAATGTTCAACAGTAGACATGGGTAGATGATTATGAGAAGTATACATAAATGGAGTTAGCGGTGGTTACAGCTAACTGATATTAACTCTTAGATGAAGACACACATTATTACCATTTTGGCTCTTGGTTCCATAGATGTTCTTAATTTCCAGTCTCTTATGTCTTGCCTCTTCATTTGTGCTTAAATACATACATGCATACATGTACAAGCTTTTACCATCAGCCTTGAGGTACTTCTTCTATATGCAAATTTTACACTCACTGAATTTGGACCAACTGTGTGTCTGATTCAAGTTGTATTTCAGATGTTTACTCCTGGTGGTCATGTAAATAGTTTAGATGAATAAAACAACTCCCATCACTAGAGAGCTTTAGCAAGAACCAACCGAGATTATGAGAGCGATGCATGAGGTCTAGGACTAGTGTTACCATAATCTCCTATCGTAATCTCAAAACTGTATGTTTAGCAAAACAAAAATGGTGGTGATTACATTGACAGCCATCTTGAAATTTGCTAACTTTGAAGATACATCAATGAGAATTCAAATGTTTACTATTTATTATGTTGTTGATGAGATAAATAGTGTAAATATATCAACAAGTTATCCATAAACACTCTCAATGTCAATATCACTTGGAAAGTACAGAATGGAACAGAAAGAACAGTCTCAGGCAATAAGTAGATCCAAGCATAGCTATATTGTCTTTTAACAACAAACTTAGCTAGCTACATCCAATTCGTATTACTCAGCTTAGCTAGCAGTCACTAAAAATGTTGCAAGTTTTAATTCCTGTCAGCGGTCATTCCAAAACATGTCTAGCTAGCTTATTTGATAAACAACAACACATCTCCAACAATATTGTTTATGTTTAAAATTTATCCGTATAACATTAAATTCTAGTAAAAATGCTTTGAATTCAGATATATACTTGGGATCCTCTTTTTCTTGTTCTCAGATCAGTAATTCATAGTATTTTAAAAATAATATAGCTACAAAATGTTCTTGTTTCTGGTTCCACACGAAGAATGGAACCTTCGTATTTTAATGTTTTGAAAGTTACAAAGATTTGAACGTTTTTCAGAAAAGTATTAGAAACTTAAAGTTGGGAGAATTTAATAAAAATAAAAATAAAAGTAAATGTTTTTCACCTTGCAAGCTCGGTTTACATTGAGATTGCTTTTGTTTACTTAGATCTTAGACCATAATCTATTAAGCCTTTTAAAAATAATTGGCATAAATTCTTAACAGGTCTTGAATAAAACATTTTTAAGATTACAATAAAATCAAAGTTTATCGTAATCTCAGTGAAAACTTCTCAAGATTACGATACGAGTCTGGGAATCCCCCAATTATGTATGTGATCAAAAACAATAGTCCCAGATCTTTCGAACATTGCGAATTGCTCTCGTAATAAAAAAGCAGTTGTGCTAAAGCTCTCTACTATCATCTTCTACTTTAGCAAAACAATTGCCATCTTCATCATCATTATCATGTCAATCGATGCATAACTCCTGATACCAGCAGTACTCCCAATTTGTCTTCCCTTGAAATGGTGGATGCACCAGACAACAGGCATTGCATAGATTTTCTGTATTGTCATTGTCACTACTTTCCTCAAAGGAAGCATCTTTATCTTCCTTTAGATTCTGCACCAACTTCCATAAAGCATCTCTCACATTGCTCTAGCCAGGTTTTTGTGGTCGGGTAACATTATCTCTGTTTTCATAGCTTTCGTCAGCTTTCCAGATATGTTTTTTCCCCTTTCTTTTTTCTTTTCCAGAAACACTGATGATGTTGATGATGATGTTGCCTGAGAAGTTATTGCCAATGATGATTTTGTTGAGGGGATTGTTTGCATTATTAACCCTATTAGTACTAGTGAACCTTTATTAATAATTCCGAACTGATCAAGCTTTTAAGCCGAAATTTTGTGAGTTTTCCTACAATCTTATAGGTAATGCAATCATGTTGTTTATTTTTGAAAATATTTGTTTCCATTGCCATGGTTACCAGATTATTAACAGGTTGTAACATTAAAATGTTGCCAAAAAATTTTATTTTTTTTAAGTATGTCATTATATATCATTTTGTTGGAAAGTTTGTGCTGATTTCAAAAATGGTCCATTTGTCAACCAAATTGAAACGTTGAAGACAATAGGATGACAATAGCAAGACAATGAAAATTTACGATTTGTATTGTTTTGTGACGTCACGTGGTTTGTAATGATGATCAAAAAAGTTTTTTTACCAAAACATTCCTTTCATAATAGTTAACAAATGTGTCAAGTTTAAAGATCCTAGCATATACGAGTCAAAGGTTATGGAGGGGGCGGAATCCGCCCTTCCATCCAGTTTTAAAGAGCCCCTAAAAGCCCAGTACTAATAGGGTTAAATGGATACATTCCACATTTTGACATGGTTCTTACAAAAGATTCTTTAAACATTGCTGTAGAGTTGGTTTTGTTGATGGTCTTTCAATTTCCTGTAACAGTCATTTTAAACCCATCAGTGATTTTAGAAACATTGGGTTTCAATTGTCTGAATAGTCAAATGCTGCAGCACATCAGTTGTATGTAGTGGAAGTAGAATTCTACGTCAATACCTTTTGATGATACTAAAACTGATATATCATATTTTATCTTATATGAGAGTCGTGACCATCTATTGTGGGCCGTCTGTAGAATAAGAAATAAAAGTTATGATAAACCACTGGCTTTCTCAAAATAATTTCTGAATGTCTTCAATTGAACCCTCATCACCATTTCTACCCTGGTCCAGAATCCTCATTCAATCTTGACTGTCTTGTAGTTTTCTTAACAATTGCCCATGCATTAATCATAGAAATGGTCAAAGGTTGGCTGCACTTGGTCATAAAATGCACAATCTACCAGCACATTTTCCTCTTCCTCAGATAACTTGGTGTTCCATCCTGCTCCATATTTGCTGTAGTTGTTAGATACGCAATCTTTTAATGTCTAATAGGGCACAGTGTACACCTTTGAAGCCCGTTTAACACTTATACCTTTGAAGCCCGTTTAACATTCATATTACCATCAATACGTACATTTATCTATGGTAGAATTTAACGTTTCACTCTAGGACCCATACTATAAATTATGTGAAACCTGAAAACAGTATGTACATTAATGTTTAGCTGTGAAGGCTAAGAATGTTTAACTGTGAAGGCTAAGAGTATACAAAACTAATCAGTAGTGGATAGTAATTTGAAAAGCAATTTGATTTGCTAATACTACTCACATGCTATCAAAACAATATTAAGTGTCATTTTATGACCTTTATGACCTCAAAATCATAAAAAATGTGACTGGGGAAAATTATTTATGTATTACGGTGGAGGGCTCTGCATGCAAGAGACTACCACTTGAAATTACAATTTCTAAATAAACTGCAAGAGGTATTCTTTTTTTTTTAATATAACATTAATTTGTGTGATAATTTGATGTACTGAGATATAATCGGATATATATTACTTCCCTGCTGCACGAATTGGACTTTTCACAAAAAAGAACATGAAAACTAACTAACGTTTCCTAAGTAACGTTATTTTATTTCCTAATAAAATCCTGCTTTGAATCCTTTGAAACATATTGATATACTTTTATGTCCTCTGAATTGATTTAAACATAAAAATGGCTCCTTAGCTGTGATACTCCTCAGAAAGGAAGAGAAAAGTCTAGTCACTGAAATACAAACATCACAGTATTAGTTGTGATACTCCTCAGAAAGGAAGAGAAAAGACAAGTCACTGAAATAGAAACATCACAGTATTATCTGTGATACTCCTCAGAAAGGAAGAGAAAAGACTAGTCACTGAAATACAAACATAGTATTAGGCACATATACCCTATGGTCCAAAGGTAAATAAATAACCTCTGACACATGTGCTGTATTGATGTGTAGGTAGGGAAGCAGCTTAGTGGCAAATATTACTAATTATATTTTACCTACAATAGCTATTGCTGAAAACCACTGTCTTAAAGAGTAATGGTTATTTATTTGTATCAATAATGGACTGTATTCAATTAAACATTTTTTTAATTTTAATTTTAATTTATTTAATTCGTTTTTTATATCCTTTAGATGTTTCATTACCTTAATCTTCATTCTGGTTTGTCTTTGGAAGGTGAAGCAAAGAATTGAAACCTATAGACTAAATCAGGTGAGTAAAGCCATGTCATAGATATTTTACCGTGTGAAAGGAAATGACATTAACGTATTTCATATAATCCAAAAACATTGGAAGACCTTTTCTGTTTTGTGTATACAAAAAAATAAAATTCCTAGTACTCATTGATTGTCATTCTTCTTTTGAAATGGAGATGCTAGTTTGAATTGCCAAATAACAATAACATAAATAAAAGTGAAATTCCATTACACCTCATTATAAGTATAATACAAGAGGAATTTCATGTTTTAATTGTTTTGTGATCATCTACAACGAACTAGAATCATCTAGAACGAACTAGAATCATCTAGAACGAACTAGATCATTAATATAAGACAATTATATTAATATATGCTATATTATATATGCTATATTAGATATTAATATATATTTACTTTCTATATTTTAGCAACAAAAACATGATTATAGGGAACGCATCAATCGTCCCTTTTCGACGATATTGATTCGCATGCGTGATAAAGTACCTACATATGAAAAGGCATGTCACGTTTAAATCAATTATATTATTATATACTGTAGAAGTAGTTGCTAGAATCAATTATATTATTATATACTGTAGAAGTAGTTGCTAGAATCAATTATATTATTATAT
>JANTOQ010870890.1:4152-18182 GCA_027564595.1 Bythotiara depressa | reverse complement strand
ATTTTAGATTGTAATTTTAATAAAGGGATGAAGAGCCATTGTAACATATGGAAAAGCCCAGAATAAACCATTAATAATAAAAATAATAAATAACAACTATTCTTTTCTATACAAATCATTATTTCTTCCACTAATAACTATTCTTTTCTATCCAAATCATTATTTCTTCCACTAATAACTATTCTTTTCTATACAAATCATTATTTCTTCCACTAATAACTATTCTTTTCTATACAAATCATTATTTCTTCCACTAATACACTATAGGTTTAAGAAAATTCAATATTTTTATTAACATGAATCTTTTTGAAAAAAACACAACCATTATGTCAAAGGTTTTAAAAACCCATTAAGAGAGAAGAGAAAGGAAAATATCCATAAGAAACACACTTACCAATAGTACTTTATTTTTCTCTTCAACTATTGCAAAATCCCACTACATAAATGTGTAATGAGTGATGAATAAACAAACAATTTTGTGCAAAATCAATAACAAAAACACTCACAAGAAACAATCAGCAAAATGCAGTTACTATTGAGATGTAGAATAGCTTAACACTTGTTTATTTTTAAACTTTAATGGATAAACATACCCCCTGACTGTAGTACACAGTGTATTGGAATTCTTTATAATTATATAAAGACACAGGAGTTTGGATAGTTTTCAATGATTTAAATTTCCCTTAATCCCTGGGAAAAGGAAAATTTAAAAAAATGAGAAATAATCTAAAATCCAGGTTTGAACAGGCGTGAAACGGTTAATGAAGCTGTTACTGATTGATTAATTACCTTACCTACTAATGTAATGTCTGCACAATGAGTTATGTCACCTGAAAACATTACTTCCATCTTTATGGTTATTATTAAGGAATACACATTACCTTCAGCATAGGTTTGGTGAAAATCATAAATTTATTTTCATATATGTATTTTCAGGTCATAAAAGCATATATATTTGAAAAGCTTAATAAATGACCTATCCAACTGTTATAATATTATTAATTAATATTTTATTTAAAAGAAGAAATAAATGTTTGAACTCTTTTTTCTCATTTTATGAGAAAGATAGTAAAAGTTAAACAAGGAGCTTGTTGCACGATAGAAGTTTAGAAAAAAGTATTATACAAATATGGAGAGATAAGTCAATGTTACCGTATATGATTGACTAAGTGTAATTTTTGAAATTTCCATTTCAGTTGCAGTTTTATTCGGTGTTAATAAATTACAAAGGAAATCGATCACAGCCTATTCAATACATCAAAGTGAAATCACTGCTGACTGATGTAAAACATAATCATATAATTTAGGTAAGCTTTATTATTGTTAAACAATGCTACAGTTCATATATAAATGAATGCTTTCTTACAAATAATGCCACTACAATAAATGACAAACTTTGTGCCATAAGCAGGTAGGTAGTCTAACCACAATTTTGAAACGTTTTGTGTAAATTTGTAACGGCCATGTGACTGTTATGCACCAATGTTTACCTGCTTAATAAAAGAAAAAACATAATTGAAAGTTTTCCTTATTTTACTGGTGGGCTTGTACTCATTTTATGAGAAAGATTGTAAAAGTTAAACAAAAAGCTTGTTGCATGGTAGAAGTTTAGAAAAAAGTATTATACAAATATGGAGAGATAAGTCAATGTTACTGTAAATGATTGACTAAGTGTAATTTTTGAAATAGTGCAAAGTAGTATAGTATGCTCTCTTTGTGCCAGTTCTCTCTGACAGCATTCTACACATAAATTTTGCCAGTAAAATCATGATCCACTTTTATCTTCGTAATCACACATTCCTGACTAGAAATATCAAAGTTCTTGTTTGTTCCAATTTCCTGAGTGTGTAGTAATTAATAATGCCAGTACCTCCCTAGCAACATTGTACATCAAACTTTTGCTGGTCAGGGGGTTTAATCACAATCTGCTTTTATCTTTGCAATCACAAATAAATGACTCGAAATGTGAAAGTTTTTCTTTCAACTACAACAGCCTGTTTGTGTTAACAATGCTAGTTTCTCTGTATAACACAGTATTGTTGTGCACATACATTTTGTCAACATTAGGGAGTAAATATTTTCAATAAAACGTGATCCTTATTCATGTTATAAAAGCATTCTAACAAATTTTAACAAAGGGTTTTTTCATCCACTTTTATCTTTTTAATAGTATATACTAAAAATATATAATTTCCATACTCCAATACTCCTGGGTTAATGTACTAACACCGATCTCTCTCTCCAAAAAAGGTGTTCTGACAGATCATTTTATGTGACACAAGGGAATAAAATTATCCATTTTTATTTTTGCAATCGTAATTAACAGAAAGAAAATACATTGCCTATTCTATGCCCCATTATCCCTGGGTAATGTAATAATGTTATTTTCTATTTAAAAAGTTTTTAAAATGACATCATGGGGTAGTATTTTCCAGTTTTACCTATGCAATTTTAGGAAATTGACACTGACTGAAAATACAACATGATGATGAAGATGATGATTAACTCTACACTCTGATTAGAAAACAACAGTAGCACCACTCTGTTGTTGAGCAAATAGGCTGTGATCGATTTTCTTTGTAATTCATCAACACTGACATAAAATTGCAACTGAAATAGATAAAAAATTGTTAGAAAAGGTTTGCACATGCGCACTGACTGGGCCATAACTTTACCAAATAGGCCATGATCGATTTCCTTTGTAATCTATTAACACCAGCACAAAATCCCAATAGGGAATGAAGAAAGCTGTCAGAAATGGTTTGCACATGCTCACTGACTTGGCCATAACTTTTATCGCATACTGTGATCTGGGTTTCCTTTGTAATTTATAAACACCGACATAAAATTCCCATCTGAAAGGGGATAAGTTGTGACATGATCAAATTAGGCCATCCTTAAATAATTGTATATTTTGCGTAACCCAACCGACCCTGTGAAATTTATGCCGACTGGAAAACTTTTAGGTCGGTATTTTCCTGAAAGTTTATGCAAATTTTTATTTTACTCAAACTTACCCAAGTCCCGAGTGGCAAACGTTCTTTTCCTGACCTGAACAATTTTTTTATACTTTTATCTCAACCAAAGTGAAAAAAATACCAAAACATGTATCACATAACATTGTTTTTTCTTTCTTTCCAAGATCGTACTTCATTAAGGCGATTTTCCACTTACATTATTTTGTCCGTGGAAGGGAACAGAACGGAAAATGTTGTGTACATCACGTGATCATAAAATTTTCCTGCCCATTCCTGTCCAGGTGAAGTTAAACTGAGTTCAACTTTTTCCATTTGTTCCGCGGACAAATAATGTAAGTGGAAAACCGCCTTTATATCGCATGTACTTCGCTGTGGGTTTTTACTGTTCTTGTAGTTGCAATTTAAATGGGGGTCACACTAATACAGATTAATAGGTATAATTTTCCTCCTTCATGCGTTTAGAATAAGAACAATTCCATTTTCTACATATTCTATATGTATCTAAATCATGGAGAACAAAATACAATTTAAATTTTGTCATTCTGAAAAGCAGGCTTCTTGTAACAGAAGTAACTGTGCAGTTCATGTATAAAGTCTAAAAGTGGTTTCTATTCACTCTTCCATTAAATAAGAAACAAGAACTAAGTACAACAAGAAGTTGAAGAAAATGTTTGATTTTATAATTCGACTAGATTGCCAGAAAACACATTTCCCAGTTTAAAAACATAGATTAAATAACTACCTACGACTGTTAGTTCAATTTCTAAGCCTCTAAAACATTGATTAAACAACTATCCATGACCGTTAGTTTGATTTCTAAGCCTCTAAAACATAGATTAAACAACAATCCATGACCGTTAGTTTGATTTCTAAGCCTCTAAAATGTAGATTAAATGATGATCTATGACCCCCGTCTGATTCCCAAGTCTCTAAAACTTAGAATGAAGGACGATCTAAGGCCACGCGTTCACGATCTATGCCCACTATTTCAATTTCTAAGCCTTTATCATTCACTTCTGTCTCTCAAAATTTGTTGTTAATTGTGTTTGACAACAAAGTGATGTATGCAAGTTTTATTAGTTCATTATTTATTATTTATTACGACACCATTACCAGCTGGTGTGCTTTCTAAATTATTTTTATTTAATTTGCTTAAATAACAAAACAAATCAATTAGGGGTGTTAAAAAAAGCATAAGTTCGATTTCCACATTTGTGATTTTCCAAAAACATTTCAAACAAACCTAAACTATTTAATTAATCAAGGTATTAAAAATATATATAGTTATGTTTATTACGTTGCGTTGTGTTATATTAAGATATCAACGATGAAGAGAGTGTCTTCTGGGAATCGTTTCAGAATACACATGCATGACCTGTTACAAGAATACATAGATGCTGAAGAAAAAATTAGATGCTAAAAATCTAACTCAGTGTTACGATAATTTAGGATTAAGTTAAATGTAGTACCCCTTAGAAAGTTTATAATATGCTTAAAAATCAAATACATTTTTCTTTGTTTCAGGGGGGATTCATCAGGAAAGAAATAAGAAATCTTGTTAAAATGAAATATAACACAAGACCACTGACCGTATTTACACATGCCTCATCTGATAAACAAATATGGTACACTAAGCTACCTATCTTACATCGATATATTTACACAACTTTAAGAATGGAATGTCCAGTTTTCAATTATTTTGGAAGTAAAAAAAACAAGATTGACAATTAATAATGGTCGGTCATTTTAGCAATTTTGATATTATTTGTCCGATCAACATGTTAAAACCGATCAGCAATGACTGATGGCCGACCGTTATTTGCAACACTGTAGATAACAGTATTTAAAAAAAAAGTTTTTGCAGCCTTAGAAAATACTTGTGAATACTTTTGTACAGCCAATATTCTGATTTTGCAGCTTCAGAAAGTACCTGCAAATCTTTTTACACAGCCGATATTCTGATTTTCTGATCCTAGGAAACGTTCGTGAATGCTTTCGCATAACCGATATTTCAATTTTCCAGCCTTAGAAAATGTATGTTAATGCCTTTTCATGGCTGATAGTCTGATTTTAGGGCCTTAGAAAACAATAATGAATGCTTTTTCACTGCCGATTTTCTAATTCACCGGCTTTAGAAAATGGTCGATATTCTGACCTTCCAGCCTTAGTAAACATTAATGAATGTTTTTTTAAGCCGATATTCCGATTCTCTTGCTTTAGAAAATGATTGTGAAAACTTTTTCACATCCGATATTCCGAATTTCTGGTCTTACAAAATGATCTTGAATGCTTTTTCACGGCTGATATTTAGATTATTATTCTTTATAAAATTATATAAATATAAATTCTTTATACATAAAAACATAGTCGGTCTGATACATAGTGTATGTAGAAACCAGGTATTACGTCTTTGCACATGCGAGAAGTCAATACATCACCAACGTCTGAAAATATTTCATATAAAGGCAGCTGGGAATCAACTTGACTTTTTAAATGAATTTGTTGTCTTGTTTATACAGAAAAGTATGATACATAATATAATAGTTCATTATTTAAAAATAGTTCATTTCTGATAAAACTTCTAGCTGGCATTGTATAATTATACGTGTCAGTTATTTATGTCAGTTATATTAAATTTCTCAGAAAAGAAAAAACAACAACCTCTTGAAATGATGAAAGATCAACTCTCTATTCTGCCTGAAAATAATATGTGGAATGAAGAATATTGTTTATTTGGTTAAAATATAAAAGAAAGAAAGCGGTGAGAAAAGAAAATCATTACTGTCTCCTAGTTTTATAGAACAGTACACAAGCTGCTGAATGAAAAATAAGATTTCATCACGTATTATTTGTGCATGCTTTTCTCCATTTATTACCTTACAAATTGTGAATATTAATGAAATGTTCACATATGATTGTTGTAGCACAGATGGCTTGTTTGTCCGAACGTTAAAAAACTGTATAAATAAAAAAAATTTCTTGCACAAATTCATTAAAAAAAATTTTTACTGACCAACGGACCCTAAAACTTTTTTGTGACTCGGGTTACGTGAAACAAACAATTATTTAAGGATGGCCTTAGCGCATGTGCAAGCGTTGGTCCACATTTTACAAATAGCATAGTAACATGAGAGCATGGAAGCACTTTTGCATGGGTAGCATGGATGGCACAGGCTTTAGCAAACTCCTTAAGAAGTAATCAGTGGTCACACAAAAATTTCTCACATCACACATAAAAATTTTTTAAAGTGCAGTAGTGAGAAATATTGACATTATTAACAGTTAAACATTGGTCACACACAGACCTCATTAAATAATTAATTTGTACTTACTTTGGCCGTCTTTTAAACAATCTATAAAGAGTATCTGTCATATGCGTGTCCAACTCTGGAAATTCTTTTCGAAATGTTTTATCTAGTGTTTTATCATCTGCCACTAAAATTTCATAGGAATCACGGAATGCTTCAACTTCACGTCTTGCATTTCCAACAGAAAGAGAACTTTTCTGTTTTTCATCTTTCTTTATCTCAAGGTAATTCAACAGTTCGCGTTCTCTTGCTTCAAGTTCCTCATCAACCATTATTGAGGCATTCAAACGAACTATTTTTAGTTCTTCCTATAACATAAGAAACAATTTGGTATTTACAAAAATAATTAGTTTATTTATAAACTTTGTAAATTTATAGAATGGCTAGCTTTTAAAGATTAAGTATTGTTTTTCAGGGTAATGAAGTTATCTTTCCTCTCAGGTTTTCATAAAATGATACACATTTTCTTCTAAATGCTATCAACAATCTGCTAAATTGGTAGGGCATTGAAAAGAAACATCCAATGCATTAGAAGTAATAAAACTAAGACACAAAGAATTGTAATAAAAGAATAGAGCCTAAATAACTAAAGTAGGTATATAACAAGGATAATGGATGTAAATATAACAAGGATAATGTATGTATCATCTTGTTCTTCTTATTGATTTTTCTCCTATTGAAGTCTTCTTTATAAACAAACTCCACCATACACTAGCCTATTTAACTTCTGTATCAGCTCCTGACACAATATTGCTGTGATTCTACAAACCACATTTGTTGGTATCAACCAAGAAAATTGTGTAAAATACATATGATGGAAAATAATCAGTATATATCATGGTCTTTATCATTTAAAAACTGATCATCTGTCTCATATACCTGTGCAACAACCATGTCTGTTTTTGTTTTCCTTTGAAATAATTGATTTAATCTTTCATCAAAATTAGTTGTAGCTTCTGTGTTAACTGTTTGAAGTTTCTTCAACTCTGTTTCAAGTGATTTTCTATATTTTTCACGTTCTTCGTGCAGCTAAAAAGGAACAAAATCAAAGTTTTGGGATTTGTTCCTGAAATTTATGACACCACATTAAGTAACATATACTGCATATAGTAGTGTATACTTTTTCTTCAGAACAACTTAAGAAAGATTAATTTAATTAGTTGATGTATGGGGAGAAATAACATACCCAGCAGGCATTATGACTTCATATCAAATTGATAATCAATTTGACATGGAAAACATGATGTATTTGAAATTAGATTTGATGTCAAAATATTTACCAACATAAATAACACATAAATGGTTGATGAGACTCATGTGAAGAAAGAAAAGGAAAATTAGATTGAAAATCCATTACAACAACAACAATATAAACGGTTTCTTTTCTGTTTATTGGAATAGTTTATTTTTTGTTCATACTTGGTGACGAATGTAAATTTCCAGGTCTTTCCAGGGGTAGCATACATAACAATTTCATTAACGAGTTTCCTGACAACATCTCTTGATTGAAGAGCATGATAGCAGATTTCCAGATCCTAAGGTTATTTTGTGTGTAATTTCTAGACATGGTTAAGATATCCAGGAGTAGACCATATTTTAAAATCATTATGTCCATGGACAAATAAAAATAAAATATAGAATATAACATTATATGATCTATCAAGCCATTAAAAACAAATCAATTATCAGCAGACTTAATTTTTTGTTAATTTTTATTACAACTGCAGGATTTAGTTTCACTTTATACCACCATTTTGTTTTCCAGCTTATTCTTCTTATACAATAATAACGACAAACTTTTGACATTTGAATTCTCATCACATACACATGTCACTTAATTGTGCCAATTTTCTAGCAAATGAAAATCTTCTTCATAGAGATTAACTGAACTAGATTATTCAAGTTGTTTAAAATAAAGGAGGTTAAAATTGAATGTTTATTGCATTCCACTTTTAATGATGTTGCTGATCATTTGTAACCACTGCATTATATTCTAAGGAAAAATGTGTTAAGGTTTAAAATGTTAGATAGTTATGGTTATTTATGATTTTTATTATGGTAGAGAGTAAAAATAGCATTTTGTTTTGTTATTTCATCAATATATTATAACAAACAATATTAATCTATAATAACACTCTCTTCTATATCAAAAACAACATTCGGTTTTTCAGTAATACTCGCTTTAAACATTGATCTTATGTCTTGTAACTTGATGCCGGTTTTTCTATCTTTTTTTTGAGGAACTAAGTCGCTGGCTGGGGCTCATTCATAATGTCATTCATGGCCTTGTTCATGAATGGTATACCAGGTGTACTTGCAACATAATTAAAAGTTCCCAATACAACTAGTTCTTGTTCAAAAAGTTCTAAATACTTTTTCAACAATTCAGAGCTCTTAAACATGCCCAGCATGTGAATGATTAAGTATTTCAAGTCACCTTGCACAAGTGGAGAGCATCTACAGTGAGTTTCTCTAAGTTCAGCTTCCACTTTAACACCTCTGTCAATCAAAAACTTCGTAATACGCAATATTTCTATTGGTAAATGTACAACCACTTTTCCATACTCCTCCTGCCTGACATGTTTTAATAGCAAACAAGTCATGTGGATTATTCTCTTCATACATGCAAGATAGGACTTCTGACTCCTTTGACTCCCATACTGCTTTTATAAGGATGGAATCCTCTAACAGCTGCCTGCAGTGACAACACTCTTTCGTGCGACATTGTGTTTTAAATTTTCTAGATTATTTACTAAACTTTTTGACGTCTACTTCTATCAGAGAATGGAATTTACATGTTTCAAATGAAATGTACATATTCATAATTAACTTTGGATATGGTTACACTCTACACCATTGAGGTTAATAGTCAATGAGCCTGCTTTGATTACAAGTTTTATAGTTTATTTGTGATGGAGTACATGATATAAAGTTTGTTTACGTACTCTACTACACAGTCAATATCACTAAACAGACAGCGTCAACATTTTGTTCATATATGAGCTTTCTTGAGATAGGAAAAATAAAAATAACCAGGACTCTTTGATAGTTTCAACAAATCACAGTGATTCAGATGCACTTCCAATACAAGGTAAGCATTCCCCTACTTGTTAGGTTTCCAGTTTCGTCGTGTTTTATTTATTTTTTTAAGTACCTGGTTATCTTATATACATTGCTGTACTTAGATTAAAGATAAATCTTTTTCTTTAGATGACAATTATTTGCTATCTACTGATGAAGAGTCTGGTATAGGACAAGTTGTCTATGATGCTGTACAAAAGTACAAACAATACAGTGACAAAGATCGTTTTACAATTGCAGCAAAGTATGCAGTAACTCACAGCTCACGAAAAATAGTACACAAATTCCAAAAACAACATCCTAAATTAAATGAGAGCACAGTGCGCACTTTTATGAAGAAATATGCAGAACAAAAGAAGCTTGAGAGAAAGAACAAGTCATCTCCATCTAAGTGTATCCCAGTTAAGAAAAGAGGTAGACCTCTAAAGCTTGGTCCAATTGACAAAAAAGTTTGAGATTTTTTGATGGCACTTCGACATAGAGGTGGTATCAGCAGCACGATTGCCATAGCAACAGCAAAGGCACTTAGTGAGTGCAGTTTTGATGTTCATTTGAAAAAGATGAAGATCAAAAACTCATGAGCACAGAGCTAATTTAGAAGGATGGGATTTGTCCAAAGGATGGCAACAACAGCTAAAGTGCCAATACCTGAGAAGGCTCGAAAAGAAATTGAATTTGTATTATACACAAAGTTGTACAAAAAGTCGAAAAACCCATATTCCTGGTTCATTGGTTATCAATGGAGATCAGATGCCCTCCTATGTTCCTGTGGGTCGATCAACCTTAGCAGAGAGAAATTCAAAGTATGTTATACTTATCGGTAGTGCTAATAAACGAACAATCACCACCACATTTGCCAAAACTTTAGATGATTGGTTCTTACCTTTCCAGTTAATTTATAAAGGAATTGATTTTTCACATGGATTCAGTCTGAGTGCGAATGAGAAGCACTTTAGTAACTCAGGAAACAATCAAGTTTTTGGAGGAAATCATCATACCATATGTTGAAAAGAAATGAACGGAATTAAAAATCCAAACCAAGCTGTATTATTAATATGGGATGTCTTCAAAGGTCAAAAGACCAAACCGGTGCAACATCTTAAAAGAAAGAACATTCTAACAGAGTATATTCCAAATAACATGACAAATTATTACCAACCCTTCCAATGCACTACTAACAAATGGGTGAAAGAGTTTCTTAAATATAAATTTAGTCACCACGTGCTAAAGATGTGATTATCGGAGGATGGAAAAAATCGGGTATTCACGATACCTTAAGACTTAGGTCAAGTAGCCTTCCCGGTCTTGATCCTTTTGCAGAAATCAATACAATGGATTCAGATGAAAACATCATATTTGAGGTAGAACCAGTTTCTGTTATTATTATTAACAAATATTTATACAGGATTGCCATTTCAGTCAAATATCTAAAATATTTACTGTTATTAATAGGGTCCTGTATGGAGTAAGTTTATATGTGTATTGTTAATAAAAATTAGTGTAAATATCTAATAAATAAGCTACAAATATAAAATATTACATGTTAAAACCTTTATTTATAAAAATAATTGATGAAATCTTTAATAGCATTTACATTCTCTGCCGACCAAATGTGACGTTCTCTGCGGACCAAATGTTACGTTCTCTGTGGACCAAAGTGTAGGGCCAGTTCATTGAACAACTTCGCACCTTGAAAATAGAAACCTTTTTTGGCAGTCTCTAACTGAACTTTAGGTAGTTTCATTAATAACTTTTTATTGCAAGTATGAACACCAGATGTAGTAATGTTAAAGTAATTTTGAAAGTTTGTGCAAACATCTCCCTTTAAGCATTTATACACAAGAACACAGCTGCATTTCCTTATAATGTTATATATTGATGTTGGCATCCTTAACTGCTCCAGTATTGTGTTTGTTTGGTTTCTGAACATGATCTTTCTGAAACGTTCTTCAAACTGTCTAATTTATTTCTGTATGTTTCTGTACTGCACAAAAGTGTGATGGAACAGTATGTGAGAATGGGTGAACCATTGACTGATATATTGTAACTGCAGCCTTAATTGTTAGTGACGTCCATAAATGTTTTAAAAGTTTAAGTCTACCAGAGTCTTGTAAGTACAGCTGAAGTGTTCATTCATATTTAAAGATAGATCTAGATACAAACCAAAATATTTGTATAGAGTTGTTGAGTTTACTGCTATATCTCTGTGGTTTACATTCAACTGGTTACCATCGATTTTGCTAATACATTTGGCTGTTCCAAATAACATGCTTTAGATTATTAATTATTAGCTCATTATTTTCCAACCACGACACAACATGCAAAAGATCTTCATTAAGATTTTGTTCTATGACTATTTTGCTAACATGTGAAAAGTAGATGGCAGTATCATCAGCGTATTTTAATATTTGACAGTTTTGTATGACAGAACAATGTCCAACAGCCTAAAATCGACCCTTGTGGGACACTACAAAAAACTGGTTGTTTAGATGGAAGGATTCCATCATAATTAACCACTTGATGTTGCGCAAATAAATAATCACATATCCATTCTTGTTCTTTACCGATAATACCGAACTCTTGTAGTTTTGAGATTATAGAACTATGGCTTACGGTTTCAAAGGCTTTACTAAGATCGATATACACAACTCCAGTGAGTTTTCATTCATCCATATTTCTTCGTATGTCATCCAAAAGTAAGGTTGCTGCTAACTCTGAGGATCTTTTGGATCGAACACCAAATTGATAGTCTGAGATTAATTTATTATGCCCTGAAAGGGAATAGAGGATGAAAACGAAGAGGAACATTTGATGCCAGATACAGAGTCCGAATGGGAAGTAGAAGACAATGACAAAAATACCTTTGACATTTTTGATAAATGAATAATTATTACTTAGTGACTACAGTTGATATTTTGTTA
The DNA here is from genome assembly GCA_027564595.1 of Bythotiara depressa. Taxonomy (NCBI): domain Eukaryota; kingdom Metazoa; phylum Cnidaria; class Hydrozoa; order Anthoathecata; family Bythotiaridae; genus Bythotiara; species Bythotiara depressa. The sequence continues at coordinate 5,894 of JANTOQ010870890.1, read as the reverse complement.
AACAGAACATTATGTAACTATTTTATGTATAATAATAAGTATAAAGAAGCTAGTGTTAATGTTATGCATGTTAAGAATCATGTTTTTTTTCTATAGTCTTACTTTAAGCAAGTGAAATTATGTTTCATAGATGGTCTTGCGTGAAAATTTAGTATGCTCAAAATATGCACATATCACGATTGCGAAAATTAGTAGGAATAAGGTAGGTTAAAATTCAGTTGATAAAGTTGCTAAGAGACCCAGACATGATATTGACGTCAAAATCTGGATAATAAAGAAATGACATTGAAAAACCACCTCAAGGTAGAAATCCAGTTGAAGAAATTGACATCAAAATAACAGACATGAATTTCTTCAAAGTATAGTTAATAAAATGACATTGATAAGTAGAAATTATTACAATCTCAATCTGTCAAGTAACTAAACATCAATTGTTAGTCAATTGTGACTTCAAACTGTCATCATGTATTATGTTTGGTAGGGTCAGTAGGTCAGGAAAACAATAATTCTTAGAAAAAGCAACAAAAAACGAAAGCTTAGTAAACAAATAGGTGTTTAAAAAAATTTAATTACCTTACTTATGATCAAATTCATATGGGTATATTTTTCATGCATTCTTGAATTCGCCCATTGAAATTGGAGCTTTTCATGCAGGTTCAATTTTGCGCATCCTAAGAACATTGGGAGACAATAATAAACATACTGCTATCGCGAAATATCTTTAATAGGACGTTATAAAACACTAAAAAGCCACTGTTTGAAAGGGTCCTCCTTCACTGCTTCTTTTGCTAATGCATCTGTTATTACAGACTGCTTCCACCCATTTAAAATGAGTTCTGGATTCGAACGCATGTGGTCAAATAATTTTGTCACCCAAGTAGTGTGTAAAGGTTTCAATATACTAATGTGCACATCGACTTTGATTTCATGTGGTGCTGTACCATTCTGCATCTGTTTTCGTATTTTGTTAGAATTCTAGTTTTTGGCATGATTACACAGTAATGATTTGCAAGTTCTATTGACAGTCAGATCAAGTGGCTGAAAAATGTGTGTCATGTTAGCTGGGAATGGTACCATTTACCCATTGCTTTATTCAACCATCTCCTGAACACCATCAGTCCACTGAGCTTTAAATATGTCAGAAATCAAAAGACATTGCTTATCACATCACAAGCTAAGATCTTTCTTGTTTACTTTATGTATGGGATTATGACCTTTTTTAAAAGCTCTTTTGCTTTTTCTTAATTTTTGTCCAATGACTTACATTAAATCCTTCTGGGAAATCAAATGCTGGATAACAATGTCTCTTTTACCCTGATAAATCAACTGCATGGGAAAAAATGAACCTGAAAGTGTAATTGAAAACCTTCCAGTAATCTTCCAGTGCTTCCAGCAATAGCTACATGTCTTTTTGCCATGTTGTACTGACTAATAAGGCAGTATTGAAAAGGTGTTTGATATTTAGATCATCTGAGATATCAAATGTATCCACAATGGTTGTTATGGTCTGATAAAATGTAAAACCAATTTCTTTGATAAAACCAGGTGAAATCCTAACCTTAGCAGTGGTTGCTTTTCTTTTCACATAACCTATCCATTTAAACCATATACATAACCTACATTCACATAACCTATCCATTTAAACAGAGACTGTGACCATGTCACTCACATAACCTATCCATTTAAACAGAGACTGTGACCATGTCACTCACATAACCTATCCATTTAAACAGAGACTGTGA
>JANTOQ010870889.1:7620-22043 GCA_027564595.1 Bythotiara depressa | reverse complement strand
AATAAAAACGGAAGCAACAAGGCATGTATATGATAGGCTACTTACTGCGGAGATAAGACCTTGCGACCACTGTCCATCACTACAATCGCCAGCAGCTGACACCTAATGCAAGAGACGGAAGGATTAAATAGACCAGGTAGGAAGCTAATGAGGGATCGAGTGTAATACATGGGGCCTATAATAGGACTTCCACCGCGTAATCATGAGGTGCCTTATATAATCACGAGGTGCCTTATATAATAATGGGGAGGGTCTATAATTTAAAAACATAAAAAAACAGCGAATTAATCTACAGGAACATTGTTTTTTTGTTCCAACCATGGTCAAACAAACACATTTTTTTATCAAGTTTTGTCTATGGTATAGCCTAACTGAACACATTGCGTTGGTAGATAAGCAAGAAATGTCTTACTTGGAAACTCCTTCAATCGGTTACGTTCAAGTGAAAGGAACAAAACAAGATACCAAACCTACTAATTAATACGTCATGTTGACGTTGAACGAGAGAGGATTCAAAATAGAACTCTCCAATACACTGACGTAAATAAAATTAATAATAAATAAAATAAACAATAAATATAAGTAAAGAGTTATAAGTGAGCATCCAATGACTAATAGCTACAAAATTTTAACAAAATACATAACAATCAACCAATCAATAAATTTATCGTACATATCACAAATTTAAAGATAAAATATAATTTAACTAAATATATAATATATATATATGATATTAAAATATATAGTTACTGGTAATATTAAAATATATCATATAAAATCAGCATAGAGCAGTTTAAACGTTTTACAAGTACGAAAGAATAACAAACATAAGATGTGGGGGAGAGTGGTTAACAACCCTATTATAGGCCCCATTCCTTTTATTACGTCATTGTCAGGATTCTAACTAGATGGAAGAAATTTTTCGCAAGCAGAAAATTTTGCAATTTGGAAAACTGGAATCACGAAACTTCAATGATGAATAGTTGATATGCTGTATTGTCTCATAGAACAAATTATTTTTTGGATATATATTTTGGAAATTAATTTCCGCAAAAATAAAATAAAACGATAGGCGAAAATTTCTTCCTTTACGATTCTCACTAACTAATACGTTTGCAGTTTCAGACACTGTGCATCGAATTGCTACGGGAATCATGAAAAATAAGAACATTAAACTTACCCTCCCAGTAGCAACTAATTCTCTCTGAGCGGCAGTTGCAGCTTTCACAAGAGCACCAGCGGCAGCAGTAATCGATTTGGCGGCCTCTAAAATTTGCTCCTCAAAATTCAGTGATTCATCAGCTTGCTAAAGAGAAAAATAACTTTATAAGTGGGCAAGGTAAGAAATGTAGTAACTGACTGACTAAGCAAAAAAAAATTAGAACAGCTTCTTACGGAAGTTCATCTTACACTACCATTAACCTTTTAATGAATCGTACCCCCGGAAAGAAATAATATCATTGGTAATTTCTTTGCTATTTTGCTTTCTGCCGGGGGGCTAATTATTGAAATATAGTGAAAAATAAATTTGGTAAAAGCTGGTAAGACACTCTGGTTCGTTATAAAATTGTAAAGGTTATCAATGGGAAGTTTAATACCCCCTGCTCTATCATAAAATTGTAAAGGTTATCAATGGGAAGTTTAATACCCCCTGCTCTATCATAAAATTGTAAAGGTTATCAATGGAAAGTTTAATATAACCAGGAGGTATGCTTGTCATTAAGGGATACAAAATAAACATACAGTTACGTAACATTCTTATTGTGATGAGATCAATACGTCACTGGCGAATAATTATATAACCGCGAGGCGTTTTTATCAAATTATCTCCACGCCCTCAATAAAATATCTGGATATAGAGTCCAGACGAAGCTTCATTGCAAGCTATTTCTTTTCATATCAAGATTTAGTGAGATTAACATCAGCTCCTGAACGTGTCGTAAAATTTATCGAGCTTCGTATTGGTTTTACGAACAGATCAGTGATAACACCTGTTCAACATTCACTTACTACTACCGGCCAATTATAACAGTACTACCACTGCAGTCTACTTACTCAACGATCTTGGTGTTATACAAAAGAACCCTGGATACAATTCTACGCATATTCTTTTAATTTATTATATAAACAGCCAATTTGATATTAGTATTTTAATTTCGATTTATTTATCTTTATCCGGGGTTGCTATAGAAATCAGAATAAAATATCTCGATTATATGATGACGAGTACACGCTTTTCTTTTTTATAAGCACCAGTAACTTTCAGTTGAGCATCAGCGGTGTTTATTTTTTTACGTTTTGAGCCTGAAGTGGTGCTTAGATGCTTATTGAATTATCGAAACGCTTTATCTAAAAGTTCAGGAATAACTTTGGTTTCTATTAGAAAATAAAAGATCCAAACACCAGAAATGAAAACAAAGCATAATTCACGATGCACAAAAATAGTTTTTCATTTTCTTAACAGACATTAAGTGGCACGATACTGTCAGAAAGGTAATCTCAACATTCCCACTGACTTCTTTGTCCACGAATTCATTGAGACTGGGTTTGGTGCTTAATTTTTGACCAAATCTCAGCCTGCGGTGCTTATAAAGTTGGTGCTTATAAAAAAAAGCGTCTATATGATTACTATTATTATTATTATTATTATTAATTATAGTAGTATTAACTTGCTTGTTTTTCCTATGAATACAATCTACCTTACGAGAAGTCTATTCAACAGTCACCCGCTGACCACTTTGGTTAATTAGATTCACTTGTACTTTCTGATTATAACAGATAACCTTTTTATAAGGTTAAGACGAAACTCTTTATAATCTGCAGATAAGTAGCATGACTATTCCTATGAAAGCATATATCCCGACTCTCCATGACCACGCTATACATGATTCGGATCCCTATGTTACTTCCGGTTCTTTTCATTTATTCATTTAGTTGCTTATCTTGTTTTGTTATATTACCAACAAGCGCTTCATTTACTTGCTTATCTTGCTTTGTTATATTACCAACAAGCGCTTAAGTACTTTTATAATATTGCGAATAATACAAACAAATAACGAATAATACAATAATTAATAAATACATTAATTTACTTATTTATCTAGTTATAATTAATAATACAATTACCTCCTTTGTAGTAAAGTAAAAAATCTTTGAGAAATGCAAGATGTTACAGCACAATAATCATAAGCTAGTATCTATTCCTACCAACAGCTTATAAACCTTGTCCAATGATTGAAATAAATGTAAAGTTAATGCAAATATGTCAACATAGATTAATGGTATGAAAAATATGGATGATCTGACCTCGTATAAAGCTTACATAATACTTTAGACTACATGTGGTTAATTAGTTGTGGTAAAAAAAATCTCATGAACATAACATGAATGTTGTAAAGAAATAGTCCTCTACTCTAGTCATAGAACTCACAACTCGGAACTGTTCCACAATCTCTCTCTTATACACAGTACACAATCTCTCTATATACACAGTAACACTTTATAGCACACCAAAAACATCGACAGTAACATACAAACACTTATAAAAAAACATTATTTCGGACATACCATTTGATTATATAAATATTTTGTCAAAGTTTTTGCTGTGCTATAGTGTTTTTATAAGTATTATATAAAGTATCGCCAGAAGCATTAACATTATTTCATTTACTAAAAGAGATCGAACAAAAATACTTATATTTCGGTCTTACTCTGAAAAGTGCCTATAAAAACACTCTTATAACACACAAAAAACATTGAAATAACCATGCAAACACAGCTTATAAAAACTCTATAGCACACCAAACACATTGACAATAATAGTACAAACACTCTACAGCACACCACGAACTTTGACAATAACATGGAAACTTATAAAAACACACTATAGTACACCAAAAACATTGACAATAACGTGCAAACTTATAAAACACACTCCTATAGCACATCAGAAACTTTGTCAATAACATACAACACTTATAAACACTCTAGCACACCAAAAACATTGTCAATGATATCCAAACACTTGTAATAAAAAGACTCTACTGCAATATTCTGGAAAACTAGTACACCGAACAAACTTATAAATACATTTCTACTTCAATTTCAACACTTCAATCATTTACTAGAACAGTTTTCGAAAGGAGGAAATAAGATTAAAGTTGTTTTTTGTAGTATTTGCGATAACTACGCATGCATCGGAAATAAATAAACCAATAACTCACTCGAATTACGAAATAATACGTACTGAAACCAATAATAACTATTCGTCTCATCACACATATATCTGAATTAGAAGATTATTCTATCAACAAAAACGTTCACTTACGAATATTTCCAAAATAAAACTGTCAAAATTTGTCACAGTCTTGTCATCATCGGATATCGTACAGAATGTATACAGGTAACAGTTTTTTCCTTTTGACTTCTTTGAGTAACACACTACATAAAACACTTCCTTCATACTAGATATATCGACACGTCAAATTATTTTCTGCCCCTTCTGACATTATAATGCATTTACTTCATACATTTCTCAACTAGCCATACTATAAAAAACCTTTCCTTAACAAATTTAACAAGCGGGTGCAATCGAGCGATCAAATAACTGCAACATCAGTAGGTGGTTTAAAATTTGTAACTGAACTAAAAATACTATTACCTCTTGACTTTATAATGTTAATGGAACTTATTATGTCACATTGTTAAAATAACAGTAGGTAGATAAGTTATTTGGATCTTTTGTCATATATCCAACATAACCGAGGCATGCACTTGTAAATTAAATCGTGAAACAATAGTCATTAAAATTTATAGGAATGTACGAGAATTAAAGAACTTCGACTGGGTTTATGTTTGTCCAGGGGGTAATATTCTACTATAACAATGAAAACGGAATGTCATTATTACTAGTTGCGGGTAGTATATTTTTAAACAGGAAATTGAAATAGCTTAAAACAGATTACATTTATTTTTAATATAATACAAAATATTATTAAGATTTCAGAAAAATAAAGAAGCCTGTGTCATTCACAAATAGAGAAATTATAAAGTTATCACAACTACGCAAAAACTGAATGGATAATTTTTACATCACAAAACAAAACAAAACAAAAACAAAAAAATCACGATATAATTTATATATCAGTATTTACAATTGAGAACAAATCTCCTTACAAAGAAGTGAAGTTTACTTTCATTCACGTGGGTATCATATGCGAACCATGTTAACAAGTGTGAAAATAATATAAAACGCCTTCACTCAAGAAAAACGTAGACGATATCTCCATTAAGTTGGTAATTTAACGTCGTTTATCTCCATTACTTCTAGCCAATGACACATTGATCTCATTATAAGAATACGGTTACTTTTACGCTATTACTGCATAACAAAAATTACCTTTCTCACCAATTATTTATTTTTCCAAGGAAAGGGTAGCATTGTTAGAAACACTCCGGTGAGTCTGTCGTTACATATGTTACCAAGGAAAACACTCCGGTAAATCTGTCGCTACATATGTTACCAAGGAAAACAGTGTAAGAACATACCTTAGGTCGAGCACGTGGTTTGAGCTCAGCAAGCTTCCTAGCAGCCGCTTCAATGGAGGCAGCAGCTCCCAACAATTCATTTTCTGCAATAACATTGGGATCCTCTGGATTGACCCAGTCAGCCCCTAAAGAATATAATTATTTAATGATAACAGCATAGTTGATTTCTCCTACCTATGATCACCACTTGCCTCGTTTAACCCTGTAATGCATAAGCACCCCCGGCTATATTAAACTTCCCATTGGAAACCTTATAATCTTTATGAGGAACCAGGAGGTCTTAGCAACTTTTACAATAATTAACCCCCTGGAAATGAGCATTGATTTTAATACTTTCCAGGAACACTATGACACTATTAAAGGGTTAACTAGTTGTTAATCAGACACCACCTGAGATTATTTTCTTTAAAACTCCTTGCTGATACTTTTCTATAAATAATAGCATTTCATTTCTTAAATTGAAAACAATAAAAAATCGTACATTCAGATGCAGTTCTGAACATGCATGGATATTTATCGTGCATCATCACCGCACACACACGCGCACTTGCATTGTGTCCCCCGGAATAGAAACAAATCATTGGTTATTTCTTTGCTCTTTTCCTTTTTCCAGGGGGTTAATTATTGGTAATGTAAAATAAATTTGGTAAAAGCCGATAAGACCCCCTGGTTCCTCATAAATTTATTAAGGTTTCCAATGGGAAATTCAATATAACCAGGAGGTACGCTTGTGCACCAAGGGTTAACTTAAGTTGAAAAATCATTAAGACTTCGAGTAACATAAAAAGAGATGCATACTTCGAGTAACATTTCATAAGCTTCTCTTCATGGTTAGTATTCGTTCTTACCTTTGAGTTCTTCTGCAGACTTCACAAGTTCACCAACAGAATAGGCAACTTTCTTTGATAGAACAGTAAGATGTTGTTTCTTCTGTGGTGTTGGATGGACAATGACGGATGCTACATGATCTAAAACTTCACAATACGCTTGTGCTGTGTCGCGTCCCTTCACGATTGTGGCTACACGAATGGATTCTGATTCTGCGTTGAATGCTGCAGCCTGTGGTCGTAAATAAATTAAACAAATATATATATAAATAAATTAAACAACTATATAAGTAAATAAGTACAGTTTACAATCTTTATACAGTAGACTACATGTAATTCGAAAACTCATCTTATTCGAACGCACCTACCTGTCCCTGAAATTTTCTTAATCAACTCTCGTATAAAAACTCCGATAAATCGAAAGATTTTTTCGGTCGCCAAGCTATTTTTGCTCCTGTATTCAAATATTTCAAAATTCTTTTTTTTTTGATTTTGCATTTCTTTTCCATTTTTTCTCTCGACAATCCCTGAATGTATTATTGAGGAATAGCTTGTTTTGTGCTGATAAGGATACATGCCGATAAATCACAACCTCGTTCCCAGGGATTTATTTCCTTCATATCAAAAAGAAAGAAAACCAAGGTTACGATGTTGGAGAAATCAAGTTTTTCAAAAAACTCAAATTTTCATAGAGAACTAAAAAGTTTAAAGATTTAGTTGAAGAACATTCAATTTATTGGGATAATATTGAGTGTTTTCTGTATAACCTATAAAAGAATTAGAACAAACAAACATCAGCCATTGTTTTGTGAAAACAACACACAATAAAATTAAATCGTTAACCCCCATATAGAAAGCTACCTTTTTTCCAACCTTACTAGAAACCTACCAAATGTCACAGAATGACGAGCATGTTTCTACAGAAACGAGTATAAACAACAAAGATAGATTACCTTAACTACCACAAGTAGTTCTGTACAATATCTTCGTCCCACATTTGCAGCCTGGACAATATCTTCTTGACGACCAGAATTTCCAGCTGCCACAGCCTTTGCAGTTGCTAATGTGACACCTTTTGTCGCCCTGATCAAATCTTCTGGTGTTGCTGTCCTCTCGGGATCACCAATCTGTAGATTCTATTTGGAAAACAACAATAGTGCTAACTTTTCTTTATAATTTATTTAGAAGCGTTAGGGTTCTACCCGTCCCTTCATTCCAAACTTTGGCTACAAATCAGATGGGCGAGATTCTATGTGTTTGTATGTAATTAATACAGTCCCGAAGTAGTTCCATGCACTTGAAGTATTCTACTTTCTCCATTTTTGATAAATGTTTATATTTTAGTGGGAAGAAAAAACGACAAACACTTTTAAATACAGCTCGAAAACACTGGACATATTATTAGCAGTTAAGTAACAACATTACAATAAAAGACTTACAATGACAGCTTGCTTAACTGCATCCACAGTCGACTCGATTGCCCGAACACCTCTTGACGCTTCATCTTCCACACTACGAACAGTTTTGAGTAGAGATGATACACTTGTAACCATAGTCTAAAAACAAACATAATATCATATGAGATTTTTCACATACTAAGTAAATCAAATCTACATTTCTATCAAGCATGGGGATTATTCTGGGAAGAAAACTCAATGTTCCTCCAACATATAGTATATGATTCGTATTTGCAAGGGAGGGGAAAGGAAACAACAGTTCATATTAACATGACCATCACACCTAAACAGACACACTCCCTACCTTTGCAGAAACTTTCAATTTATCCATAGCAGGATCTGTTGCAGGTTTTCCTGACGAATTCTTTGTTGAGTTGATAAGATCAGTCAAAGCAAGAACGACATCTTTAACCGCCATTAATAACATAACCTACAACAACATAGAAATTAACAATGCAGTTAATCTATGTAAAAGAATGCCTTTGGTTTGCTTTTGATATCAGTAGTGAGTAAAATACTCATCCTAAATGTGATTACTTCAAGACTACACTTTGGTAGGGAATAACTAAAAATAATAAATATAACAAACCTGTGCTTCCATGTCTTCAGATCCTAAAGCAGCTGCTCCTAATTTGACATGATCAACTAATCTTGTCATGCTAGACAGCACATTCTGTGCAGATGTTGCTAGCTGTTCCTGACTACCTTGTGCTGAAACAACTAAGTTCTTTGTATTCTCCACCAAATTCTTGGCAGTTTTTAATACAGTCTCTCTATGATCTCCGAATGTTTCACCTTCTCTCTCAGGGTTTAGTGTGCCAGCTTGGGCAAACATGACAGTTGTGTCAATATCACCAATGATACCAGATAGCGTGTTGATAGCATTGATACACTCTTGAGTACCAACAGAGCCGGCTTGAAGTGTAGCCAGTACGAAAGACACCTACAAAGAAACACAAATGGGATAAGAGAAGAAAGAAATGAATGAAAAACTTTACTTAAATTAATCAACTGGAGGACATACAATCCAGTTTTAAATTAACAATACATACGCACATTCTTCTACTTGCATGCTTTAAAAACAGTAAGTCTATTGGGAGCAGTGACCATTAAATATTTTAAAATTGGTTTCATTGTTATAACGTTTCCGGGATGGGGAGAATATATTTATCTCAGTCATTGAGAAAGCATTTAATTCAAAATCAAATACAATTTTCTCTTTGTGTATTTTATTTATTTACTGATTACCTATCACACTTTTCAAGTTCAAAAGTTGCTTTTTATAAAAATAAATAAATTGTATTGTATTGTGTTTTTGAAAATGTATCACAGTGTTGACAGTAACATTCATTGATATTCGTATTGCAGACAGAATCTAAATCATTACCTTCTCAGATACATCTCTTGCTTTGTCTGATAATTCTTTTTTTGCATATGAATCACTTGGACTAGACTGAACGTTTCCAGCAGCCTGGATACAGTTGACACACGAATCTCCCAACATATTAACACTTCCTTTCAAACGTTCTGCAATCTAAAAGAAAATATTATAAACATGTAAACACTAATATTTGAGAAAGGTATAATTGCAACATTGATAGTGAGTAAAAGTTGACTTCCACTTCCAATTTTGGCTGTGCGAGTGTACTTTTTCTATATGGATGTCATAATCAGGGAGAGAAAGACCAGGCATCTTTGGTAGTAGGTTCTGATCGATGTAGAAATTAAGACTATATGAAACAGAATAGCATCAAATGACAGAAGAGTCTTAAATATCAACACTGACCATCTCTTTACAACGTGCTTTAATGACATTAAACACGATAAAAGATATCCTTTTGGCTACGAAATGTTTGCAACAATTTGTAACTAAATAAAGTCTTGCTACTTACATCAGGTTGGTTGGTTACTCTAATTGCATGTTTTGTATCTTCAGTTAAAATGTTGTAATTCTTGCACATGTCTTGACTAATAGTACCCAGTTCTTTTGGCTTCGTATTAGCCTTGCCAACCTATGAATTGACAAACAAAGCTATTACATACAAATTAATTAGATGATGCAACATATTACTGAAATATGACGTTATGGGTGTTAAATGTACATGTACGGAAGAACAATTCATATTATGTTGAGCAACATATGCCGTTGTCTCCCTTAAATTGGAATAGTACTAAGAAAATTAAAATCGAAAAGCAAAAAGAACAAGAAATTAAAGTAACTAGAATAGAGTATTGTATGTTTTTGGTTAAATATGACAAAGAATCTCTTTACTTGTGTAAATATTTATCTCTTTACATGTGTAATATGTATGCTACTACATACCATATCTTGAGCACCTCGAGCAATTCCTCTCAGACGTTTAACCATATTATCTTGGTATTCAACAAATGTGGCCTGGGAAGGTTCTCCACTACTTCTGTCACGGTAATCTGCTACATACATATTAACCTGAAATTATTTATTAGACATTCATTTTTTAAAACTACTGAAGCAGAAAGCTGCTAAGAAACACCAGTTACAAAATGCTTGTCCCATTGTTTGTTCTAGAAAAACTAACAAACAGCTTCTAACAGGAAAAACATTCCCTGAATTTTTATCAAATTTGGTCATCTTTCCCTGACTTATTTAATGTCACATTTAGTAAATTTAAACCAATAAAGCAGTATAATATTGCACTTAAGTTTATTGAAATACTAGCATATATGATTACCTATATTAGCATTTTTCAAGGTGGTCATACAAATATTAAGTTGGACCCTTTACAACAAACATTTTAAAGTAAAAGAACAATCCAATGTCCTAATAGTTTAAAAAGCAAACAAACAAAAAGAAGAATGTAAACAAAATACAAGGAAGTGCTTTTCGCTTAGCTTCCAGTACTCCTAAAGCCTTCTTCATTTCTAGAACTACCTGTATAATAGCCATGGTATTTTATAACTTCAGTGTAGATTTCATGGCATGATTTATTTCATCAACACTTAAATTAATTCCTGACTTTTCCCTGACCAGCCAGTAACTCTGGAATGTGATTCGCCGATATTTCCAGCTTTTCCCTGATGTGCTTTAAAAATTACTCTTTTTTAAGGTTTTCCAAGATGTATGGCAACCCTGTTTAAAGACTAATATCTTTCATAATTAATAAGCGAGATTTTTCATAATTAATAAGCGAGTGCATTTATTGTCTTCCCATGGATGACATGCTAACATGTGAAAGAAATTCTATCAAGGCCATCAGTATTTGTGAAACTAATTTCTTTATCAGGGACAGCAAAACCGATATACATAGGCTACTTACAGCACTTCTGGCTCTATTTATAGAATCTACTAGAGCTGTCACAGCACCTGTATCACCAGCAGTTTCTTCTAACTGTTGAGTTAGATCTTTAATGGCTTCAGCAAAATCTTCAGCAGCCTCATCAACAGCAGGATGATGATTAACAGCCTAAAGATAATTCATTATTATGATCAAAGAAAGAGTAAATAAACATGGATTTACAATGTTTTACATAAAATGTGTGAATTGTGTAAAATAATGCTAACACAAAAGTACAGAAAGTAAAAGACTGGCTTCACACAGGTCTCCAAAGTAAATTTAAACTACGTGAAAAATATGTCTGCAAAATAAACTTAAAACTTACTACCCTGGTGTAGTTTACTCCTCCTTACAGAAATTATTTTAAGCACAGCTACCCACTAGTCTACCACAGTTATTAACAACCCTTCTGAAGTCATGTTATAGAAATGAAGCCAGCTGATCACATTTTTATTAAAATCATAAATTGCCACACAATTAGCCTAATTAACTATACTTAATTGACACATAAAAACAAATATTAAACATATTATGAAACAAAATGAATTTCTTGTTCATATGACATGTCACTGAATATAAGTCACATTTTCAATATTGTGCAGACATGTAATGCATGTACTCACCCATTACTAAAAACAAGCAGACAGAAAAAACAAAAATCTATTCATTATAGAAGAAGCAAATGTTTTTTATGTTAGTGTGTGTGACCTGGGACAGACATGCAACACTTGCTTCTTCTATAATGAACAAATTTTTGTTTTCTTTTGCTTATTGACCAAACATGTCAACATGAAGGTAATCACAAGAAGCACTGCATGATTGAAAATCCTATATGTGGTGGAGTTTATTATTCAATGTAATATTTAGTAATTATATTTAAATATGTTAGAACTTCTACCTAATTATGTTAATCAATTTTAATCAATTCAATTCTACTTCAAATATATGCAAGCTGTTTGAACCATTTTATGCAATACTGATGGATACTACAAACATTTCCTCATTTCCTTAATCAATTGACTTAAGGTGCCTGTGAAATCTTAAAAGCTTAATTTCCACTTGCTATTTTTATCGCTATTGTTCTGCAGTTCTTTGTTCTTTGCATAACACTGATTGTAATGATTTTTTCTGCTTAGCCAATCAGAATTGATAAAACAACGACATACGACTAATTGCACACAATAAAAGTGGCAAATGGAAATTAAGCTTTACGTTCAAATATTACTTTTAATCACATAGCCACATGGTTAAATTGCATACTCTTGGTACATATTTTCTTGTTAAATATACATATTTCTATAATTATTCTTAAAGTAAATTCCACTAGTGTGTTTAACAGGTTAGAGATAAATGATACATACCTTAGGATTACCAGCTGCATCTTTAGTAGCATATACCAGTTGTGCAGCTGATTCACAAACAGTTTTAGCAGTATCCAACAATTCAGTTTGTTTCTGTGAACCTCCAGGAAGTTTGGAAGCAAATCCAATAGCACAGTCAGCCAATGGATCAATAAGGTTAGCAATTTTGATGACCTACACAAAAATAAGAATTTATGAATAAACATTTGTTTTAGTATTAATAATATTAAAAAGTACCGGTATTGTAATAGGAAGACCTCCATGTATTAGTTAGTGTTTCCATGGATTTTCTCAAATATTTGTGCCAGTATTTTCAAGAAGGTAATGTTACTTACCGAATGTCCAATCTTTTCAAGATGGTAATGTTACTTACCGAATGTCCAATCTTTTCAAGAAGGTAATGTTACTTACTGAATGTCCAATCTTTTCAGGTGCGCCTTTTGCATATTCTACTGTGTATGGTATAGCATCTTGTAATTGTGTACATGTCAACATCATCTTCTCTTCGAAACCCTAAGACATAATATTACAAATTATAAAGTAAGCTCTATAGCAATTTTTGGACAGAAACAAATTATCATATGATATTTTTCTCCTGCTATGCAAATACTTGTACCATTCAAATGTAATTTTATTTCAGCACTTCAAATTAATTTGTGAAGATTGATTAACAAATTCTCACAACCTTCTATTTAAAAAATGTTTTTTGAACTTGAATCTATTAAGTTTGTTAAAAGCAACAAGATATAAACATATCTCATATTTTCTTGAAAGAATGTTTTTTGAATTATGGGTGATACATTCCTTTATAATATGGAAAGAGAATATAATAAGGAATTATTTTGGTGCTACCAGAGTTATTTGATCTGCAGTAGAATTACTTACATGCATAGTCATGTGACATCCCCCATTAAAAAGGGCACTCAAGGAAAAAAATTAACCTTATTTGGGCATATTACTGGAAGCTTTTGATTAATTGAATTTTGGAGTATTTAACCGGTTTATATGAAGTCGGCATTTTCAGCGACTTTCTTTGTATGCTAAACATTTACCTACTTCCACTTGTTCTTAAATAATATCCAAGCGATATGTTTCAATTTTTAAGAGCATTGTTTCTTCTAATTTCTTAAGCAGCTTTATGCACTAACCATTGCTGAACACTTCTCTTATTTCTCAAGTTTTTGGTGTAAAGTAAAAACAGTTGGAACAAACCCTCCTTCCTTGAGGTAGAAATGTGTAAAAACTGCCAAAATTGAAGACCAAATTGTGATTAGATCTTTACTTAAAAAAACGCAAAAGCCATTGTAATTCATCCTACTCATCCATAGCTGTAAAACACAAACTATTTCCTTACTTTGAGTTTGTGAATATTGTCTCAAGAATATTTTAAATGTATTTACAGAGTAGTAGTGGTCCTTACCAACAGTTTCAAGAAGAAATCTGTAACAGAAAAGGGAGGGCTCAACATAGTGTGAGAAAGAGTAACAAGAATTATCACCAAAATAATTATTTTGTGTGAAATTGTGGCTGACAAGGACCAAATTGAGTTTGATGCTTTGTGATCCTGACTTCTTGCAGTATGCAGTTATTTTATAAGATTTCTTCACTACTTTTTCAATGTTTATTTTTCTTTTACTTATGGACAGATATGGCTGTAAATAGAAATATTTCAAAACAAAGTCACAGAATTCACAGTTTGTTACTTTTCAGATTTCAGAAAGGTATATGAAAATACACAGTCCAGATGAAAAGTGCTAAAGCTTTTGCACTGTATTTATTTATTTACAAAAAAAAAGATGTTTTGTTTTATTTCTGTTTTTTCTAAACTTTCATTGGGTTTGCTGCTTTTAGGCTATGTAACAAACAATTATTCCAGAAACAATTACATTCACTAAATTCAATAATCAAAATGCATAT
>JANTOQ010869778.1:0-18188 GCA_027564595.1 Bythotiara depressa | reverse complement strand
TATCAAATATAATATTGCGTTCACAAAGTTGTGCTTGTCGTCCATAATTTATCGTTCGCCCTTATCCGCTGAACCATCTTTGTTATATGGGCCTTACAGCCGCAGAAGAATGAACGACAGCTTCAATTTAAAATTAAAATATTGCTTCAATTTGATGTATGTTGCCACTGCTAAATTATTAATAATTATTATCAATGAACCATTCTGATATATAACTATACAAACTATACAATGCAAAATGTGCTTTAAATAATTGAACAATAGGTAAATATTACGTCGGTAAAAATTCTAGCATAAGATTCGGTATGTGTGTGTGTGTGTGTGTGTAGTTTTATAGTTGAATTTCTCTTGTCATCTGTTCAATATGATAAACGGAAAATGTCGATTTCTGATGCTCGCCTTACTGTTATCAACAACAGTGTATTATATATTCCTTATTCTTCCGGAACCATTTGTTGATTATCGAGACTTATATGGAACATTTCAAGTCAGTAAGGAAATCAAGATAACACCAAAGAAAAAGTTTCTTTACCTTGTACAATGTTTAAGTTGTCTAACAGATTATCATTTGAAGCCAGAAAACCTTGGAGGTGGAGACACGTACGATGTGGTAGTACTCAGCTACCGAACGATGTGCAATAAACAACATCATCCTCACATCAAGTACTTAACGGCATCTCACAAGACAACATGGACGACAGGACGGAACTTTTTATACAGGTAAGTAACACATTAATTACCCATCATCATTATCAAGCCTATACACGAACAAATTACCATCATACCATGTTGTACCACACCGTACTTTCTACACTGATCATAAACAGAACTATCTTCGTAAGTAATTATTTTATATATAATTTTCAACCCATAAAGTAACATTCTTCTGGGCCAAATAACTATGGCGGTTCATATTTCTGCGTCAAGATCTTGTGAAGAGAACAGTCAGCATACATTAGATGGCTACTGGTAGACTACTCCAGCAATATATGACTTACAAAGTCTACAAGAGCATTCAGTTGGTATCCAATTTTTAAACGCTAATTTAAGTGCATTTAAATTACTACAGGATTTAATTTTATTTGGTATCATATTCCAAACTTTACAACCAAAATATTTCAGAGAATCATGACCGTAATGTACTATATTTGCATTAGAATAAACAAACTTATTATTTGAGCGTAAGTGCATACCATAATTTTCTCGTATAATAAGTCTCGAAAATTGACATCAATCGTCTCACTCTTGCTGACGCAGATATTTTTCTGTTAGCATTCATACAAAGATTTGAAATAAGATAGCTAAATGATAGCTCTCTATCAATATTTACTCCTAATAATTTCTCGCAATGACTCTCCCAAATTCTTACATTACCAACATTTGCAAAAAATATGTTGATATTTATGACCGGCTATTAATAGATGGCATTTGTCCTCATTTAATTTCATGTTATTAGAGTCTATTTTTTTCTAAGCTTTCAGCTCAGAGAGCTTTACAACCACGCGCATTGCACAACACTGCACAACAGGAGCACATTCGCATATCGCATTATAGGCATCACTTGTGGCACACAAACATATAAACATATATGACCTATGGTTCTAGCGAAGAGGTCATCCTTCGCACTGTAGCGTGAATGGGAGTCGAACTCGCAACCCTTGTATTGCAAATTCAACTCGCTCAACACTCTGCCACTGCTCCACAAATTAGATTATTAGATTATTATTAGATTCAAATCACTCAAGCGCTAATACAGAATCGTGTTCTAATTTTTGTAAAACAGTATTTAGACTCATATCACAGCTAAATCATTACACCCAGCATGAATTACCACAATGTCAGGTGTCTCGTCGACAAGCGGTGGTAAGTAATAGTGAATAATTCTTTTCGCTGTCGCTCCAGGAAATAATACTATAATTGCTCTTCCTGAATCTAAGTACTGGTTAAATTCTTTCATCCTCAGATCTTTTGGGATGCTATCACTAATAATCTTAATTCTTTTTCCATGCCGTGTGATACCACTATATGATCGATTTCCAAGTGTAACCATCTTTCCAAACACAGTTTGATTTTTTGGATGGTTGTTTGTCACAACTAAAGGTCTGCTTTTTCTTTTTCTTGTGCTGTTTCTATTCCAGTTAAAAAAAAAAATTTTTGAATAACATATACATAGCACTTTTACTCGTAAGTACAACATTATAGTCATTTATTTAAGTCATGAATTATGACTATAATGGTCATAATAGTGAGTTATATATATATATATATATATAACTTGTGGCGCACTAAAAAAAAAATTAAATGTAACAATTAAAATTTAAATAAGTCATTTTTAGTGCGTCACAAGCACAATTAAAACGATACCTTCATATATATACAACTTGTAATTGTTATAATTGTTAATTATAAATAGTCATTTCGCGCAAATTAAAATGATTATAATAATCATTTGTAGGCGATTTACCAATTGGATATAATAGACATGTTTTAGGTGACTGTGTTGGTAAGCAGTAAGCGGGTGGCAAAGATCCAAAGTAGTAAGCGGGTGGGGCAGAGATTGAGACATAAAATTTCACACCTCTACTGACAAATAGTTTTCGGACGTAATAGTGTCAATCCCGCTTTCCGGAATGATTTTTTAGTATTATCCAGAACCGACAATTTCCGTAACTAATTATTAGTTCCCGTTTTGACGTTTGGTCAAAGCTGGTATCCATATATCTATATATCTATACATATACACATTGAGTGAATATTTTCTTTGATTTTCTCGCAAACATATTTTGTTCTCAATCTATTACGCTCATATTGTCCCAGTCAAATCTATAATTAGAGTTCCAACTGTCGTCGTCGATATCATGTTTTCATTTTATATCGCTGTTACTAACAACACGGGTATGTTCTTTTGATCGTTACTAACAACACGGGTATGTTCTTTTGATCGTTATTCAAGCGCTCTTTTTGATTCGTCAATTTACACTGTGTTGCGATCACCACAGAGAATATTATAAAGCACGTTGTTCTGCTTTTTTTTCTAAACCAGGTATTTAGGATAAGATGTAAAATTCCGGAAAGGTGTCTTTATCGTATAATGTATTTATGGGGAATACGTTGAAGCAATTCGCTAGTCCCTTCGATAAACTAATAATAATAATATCAATAATATCTCTTATTTTATATGCGTTTTGTACAGTAAGAAGATAATAAGACAATATACTATTTACACCAATAAACGTAAAACTAAATAAATAAATTAACAAACAAATAATTAAAATGTACACTATCGTTAAAAAATGTTTAAAAATGTTTATTTCAAAAACGTTATCGCTAAAATATAAAAAATATATAAATATAATAAAACTAATAATCTTTACATAGTCTGCAGGTTAAAATGACCAATCTCATTCATGTGCACCCCCCCCCCCCCCAGTGGGAGATTGCTTGTGAGGAAAGGCGGTACTGGGTGCGAAAAAGAAAAGTATAATACTAGTGAAAAATAAGCCTCGCTTGCGTTAAGACGTCTACAAATGGAGAAGTCTATGAGCTAACAATGAACGGATATAGTGAGAAATGTACAAACAAAGGAGGTAAAATCAAACGGGAGGGACTTTGAGGTCAGAAACAATGAATTGTGATTAAATTGGATGGGTAAAAGTGCATGTTAAGATAACCCTTACGTAAAACATTTCATAAGTTTCAGCTCTTCAAAGTTTAAACGTGTTTTTCTCACGAAACAATGAATTTCTAATTCTTAACAACTGTAACTCGGGAATGGTAAACCTTTATGGCATGGAACTTTGCTCTTAACAACTGTAACTCGGGAATGGTAAACCTTTATGGCATGAAACTTTGCTCTTAACAACTGTAACTCGGGAATGGTAAACCTTTATGACATGGAACTTTGCTCTTAACAACTGTAACGCGGGAATGGTAAACCTTTATGACATGAAACTTTGCATGCTTTCTGTTCTTCTTCTTGTGGATACTCTGGACAAAAAGGCTGTACAATTAGATCAGTGGAAATTGCATAAGTGAATCGAAAATTATGGAACTTGAGCCTAAAAATAGATGGAAAAACCCTCTGCATCTTCACGTAGAACAATAAAACGTTACATACAAAGAGACCCTGGGTACGAGGTTAACATAGCCAGACATGCTTATATAACGTTCAAATTGTCAATCAGTCGTCACGGATTTATAAGATTCTGAATGTTCCTCTATGGATTTGCAATGCAAATACACATGTTACTTTTTGTATTTTTCTCATTTTAGATTCATAAAAAGGGACCCTAAATATAACACATATATGTATTACATTTTTATGGACTGTGATGTTGAACTCGCCATCAACACTCCACCACCTGGTTTCAAAAAAGGTTTCGATATCAACGCGTTAAAAATTATAAAACAAAATATCAGTAATTGGAGAAAGTTCGAGAACTTCTTGATGGATTATCAACCAGCAATTGGAAGTACTGAACCCAACAACCATCTCCCGATATATATGCGCTATGCTGAGTCGAGTAAATCTCCTCAAATAAATGCTTACATCAGCGGATTTCCTTTTGATGCTATGTTGAATGGTTTTCATCGAGATGTACTAGACGTGCTGTTGCCATATGATGAGACGTATGATAAAGAAACATGGTGGGCTTCCCAACAAATAATTCAATGCAAGACATATTTCAGGTATCACGGACATATGATTGTATTTCTACCACTTATAGGTAATAACATGAATCACACTAACTATCCAACTAGAATTATACCACCTAAACAGATATGCAAGGGAGAATTTGATCTCGCTCCTAACTTGATTAAACAATCTGTGTATACTAGTCAATTAATGCAGAGCATAAGGATAGAAGACACTCCATTTTATCCGTATTATGCACCATCAAAGACCCCTATCAAAGTTGATAAATACTTCCCGGAAAGTTTTAAACAAATGTATTAAGGCTTACCTTAAAAACACGAAAAACACGGCTTACACGAAAGAAACACTTATTTAAGGATGGCCCAATTGTATAATGTATGTATTAATATTTCATTTTAGCAACATTTAAAAATATATCGTTTTTGTTTACGGCATGATGTTGGTTTTGATTTGTGTTTGGAAATTAAATGGACGCGAGGATCAGATTTTAATGGGTTTGAAATGCTACACAATTTCCAGTGCCTATGATTTCCAAATAAATTCTCAGTGTTTCATATTGCATTACATTCAAATTTGATTTATTTTTGTATGGAAAAGCAAAACAAGAAGAGTACCTCATACTCTTAAAACCAATTTATACGGCGGAAAGGTTTTCGCAGAACTAAATATTTTCCGTGGACCGCATGCGCAGTAAGAATTTTTTAAGTGACACACGAAAATATTTTCTTTCCGTGGGCAAGGTTTGAAAGTTGAAACTGATCAAACTTGTTTCCGTTTTCCGCACGGAAAGCTGACGCAACAGGCAATCAGAAACTAACATTAAAAAAAACTAAGCAGATGCGGGGGGAGGGGGGGGGGTGAATCGGTTTGTTTAGTGCTGAGTATGAGTATGCCGGTATGTAAACACAAACTTATAAACTTCTCTAATCTAATTCTTAATTAAATAAAGTACAAACAAAACAAACAATCTTGCTAACTTGGTCGAAATTAGTCTACAAGCAACAAAGCAGCTTTTGGAGAACTAAAGTTTCACAAAACATTTGTGGCTTCAGGAGAGGGTATAGCACCCAATATATATATATATATAAATCTATACTTATTTAAATTTTGTAAAGCTTCATATATCACAAGTTGTTTAAATAATTGGTTGTTTAGTGATAACAACCTCTCTAAAATACTGTTTATACTAGTAAACATTTCATCGCCAATTTTGTTTCTTTTTTCTGCCGCGACATAAAAGTGCGAATGCGTATAGCAGAATTCAAAGCTCAAGTACTTAAAACTTATTTTGCTTATTTTGTTGGTTACTACTATCTGATCTGCTCTTAACTGCCATTGGCATCTTGCTTCTGATCATTTTTGCTACACCCCTCCCCCTTCTAAGAGTGGAACCAGCCACAATCTTAAAATATATATTGTCATTATCTTCGTTGTTGTTACTGGATGGGGATAATCTTTCTGAGTGACGTGTTATAGTTCCGGTAATCACTGTAACACATCAGAATCAGAGCTGTTAGAATTACGTTCGAAACATTCTTCTACTTTCAGTTTGCTAATATCAGTTTTGTATTCGCTTCTGGCATAACACAAGCTTCTAATTTATTCTTTTGTTCTCATTTACCCTTCTTGTCAGGGTCAGGGGATGGAAACTCAAGCAAAAGGTCAAAGTTGTCTAGCACCATGTCACAAGGCATAAGCATGGTGCGATGTAATGTTCTTATCTTTCCTTTTACATCTTTCTCCAAGCGAACATCGGATACAACTCCGTCTGTCTCCTTTCTTGCCACTACTATGGCTATTTCATCCTCCCAGACGTTTCTCAGTTTGCCTATTCTTCCTCTCTGCGAAACATTCTTCACTAACACTCTGTCTCCAGGATATAAACTTTCAAGTAACGGTCCAGAATTGTTTCGTCTCACTTAGTCCCTACTCTTTACGTTTGTCTGAGTTCTGCAGAACCAGTCTATAGGCTTCCTTCATTTCACGCTTCCACTTTTTAGCATAGTCTTTCGGTGTCTGTGATGGAGAGTATCCTGTGGAACTGTGTTGTGTACTTTTGTAGGCATGAACAACCCTGTGTATATGATCCTTCCATCGGGATTTGTGATCATCTTGAAGTGTCGATAACATTTTCATTAGCGCGCTTGTTTGATTCTTTCAGTCGGCCCATTTCATTCAGGATAGTATGGGGTCGTTCGTAGTCGCTTGATTCCGCATAACTCACATTTAAACAGTGTAATTTGAAATTCTTTCCCCTGATTGTGTAGTAATTTATGGGGCATCCCAAACTTGAGCACGAAATCATTGAACAGATTGTTTGCTGCTGTCTTTCCAGATTTGCTCTTGGTGTCATAAGCTTGACTAAAGCGGGTAAAGTGATCAGTGATAACAAGAACATATTCGTAGCCTCCGGCACAAGGATCAAGATGGAGAAGATCGAGACTGCTCAGTTCCAACGGTGCAGCTGTCGATATGGTATCCATCGGTTCCTTATACAATATATTTGGTTTCTTCCGTTTTACGCAGGTACAGGCTAGTCGGTATACTCGGTCGCTACCGATATGATCCATTTCCACACGAAACCAAGGGGTCTTAATTTTAATGGCATTACTAACTGTTGAGTTCACCAACCTTTCGATATATATAAAATCTTATTCGATATAAACAAATTCCGGTACTCTCTTAGTAATGCACGAGTTTTTGCATCTATCTCATCTTTCTTTACCTGATCTGTCAGAAGTGCACTTCCTCCCTTCCACCTAATCAATCACCTCTGAAATCCATTTTTCCTCTCTTTGTAATCTTTCCACTTCAGTTAAAGATAGGGACTCTTGCCAGTTTTTGTATCTACAGCTAGCTGGCTAATGTTTTCTTTCTCAACCAATAAAACGTTAAGAGCAGCAACCCATACTTCTTCATTTCTGCCTTGTGCCATAGCACCATCGAGTGTAGCAGCAACTTTCTGTGCGGTTTGCTTCGAGCTGTAATTTGTCAGAGACTCCAACGATACTAATGGATTTCTACGGAGCGCGATAGCGACAACATTTTGTGTACCAGGCGCGTAGTGAATTATGAAATGGAAATCTGCTAGTTCATTCACCAAATGCTGGCCAGTAGCATCTACTTTACTGCTGGATGTGACATAGGTGAGGGGATAACTGTCGGTGTATATGTCAACATGAGGAGCATAAAGCAAATAATCTCTGAAATGTTGGCAAACAGCCCACTTCAAAGCCAAAAATTTCAATTTTATGCTGTGATATTTTGGCTCTGCATCAGTTAATGTCTGCTACCATATCTTAATACTCTTAATCCTCTGTCTTGTAGCTGATAAAGTGAACATCCTAATCCAACCTTAGAAACATCTACACGCAAGATCAATGGCTTGGAATAATCTGGAAAAGCCAAGATTGGTGATGACGTGATAGCATTAAATAATAGATTCATTGCTTCTTCATGTTCTTTGCCCCAATCAATTTTCCGTTTTGCATCAGGTGAACAGCTTGAATCTTGTTTTAAAAGATCAAATAGCGGTCGAGCAACTTTGCTGAAGTTGGGTATGTAGCGCCTGAAATATTCGATTAAGCCGATCATTTGTCTTAGTTCTTTGACATTCGTTGATTTCTTATGCATGAGTTCCTTGACTGCCTGTACGTTCTTGTGATTAAGCCTAGAACCCTCTGAAGATACATTTCTTCCCTAGTAATCAATTTCTTGTTTAAATAGTTGGCATTTTGAGGCTTTAATTTTCACACCGTTCTTCTTAAGTCTTCGAAGGACCGGGTGAAAGTGTCTGAGGTGGTCAACACACGAGGATGAAAATATAAGTAAGTCGTCAAGGTATGGAACAAAGAAATCATCCCTGTATCCCTCCAGACATTGTTCCATAAAACGGTGGAAAGCCGCAGGGGCATTCATTAAGCCAAACGGGACGCGAACCCATTCGTAGAAGCCCCATAGCGTTATAAAAGCTGTGAGATGTCATCTGGTGATAAGCCTTGCTCTGATCTAATAAACTGAAATAATGGTTACTACCTAGCCCATCAAGAATATCTTAGCTATTTGGCAGGGGTTGTCTATCAGGAACGGTTTTGTTATTTAGCTTGCGAAAGTCAACACAGAATCTCATGCTACCAACGTTTTATCGCACCGCAACAACAGGGGATGAGTACGACGACTGTGACTTGATGAACCATTTTTTATTTAAGAGATCTTCTATTAATGTTTTAATTCTAACTGCAAGGGCTACGGAACGGAATTATAATTGAGTTGAACAGGTGCCGTGTCCTTCAGATTAATTTTCATCTGTGGCGATTCAATGTCACATATGTCATCTTCTGATGTGGAAAAGACGTCAGCTTCTTGGATTAATATCTCGCTCATACTAGATCTCTGATTGCTATTTAAGCCTGACAAGTCAATTGAGTCAATAACCTTCCTTTGATGTTCAGTTAGATTCCTAGAATTTATATTTTCTTCATCTGCAACTATTTCTGCTTGTTGAAGTGTCTGGACATTATATTTCTTGTCATACTCATCTGAGTCCATTTTTCCACTTTTCAATTTTCTCTCTCTGACCTATCATGGTGTGATTGAATCAAGTAAATCCAATTTTACAAGTGATGTATCCTTTGGCAGCACAATATCATGGTTTGATGTGTTCATTACAGAACTTTTAAAATAATTATTACCACCCGTCTCTAGACAAACAACTAAATCAACTGCCTGGACTCCCTCTGAAAGTTGGGTTTCATATCCAGCATTTTCAAACAGCACTGGTCGCCTAGTTGCTAATGACCCAACGTTACGTTGGCTTTACAGGAGACATGAGTTGTCCGTCCTTCTGCAAGATTAACATTTGGTCCTTTAACTTTTACAACAATTTCTGATTCTTCTGACCTCTGTGGTGTACTGATTAATGCTTCTGTAGACTCAGCATTATCTCTTTCGAATGCGCTATATGTTGTATGTTGACTCTGCATCCTTAACTAATATCTTCATAGCATTATAACCCAATATAGGATTGATAATTTCCTCCTGTGTCACAACAAATGGTACTTTGATTTTCCTAGTTGCACTTCAATGTCACACCAACCTGTATATGGAATAGCTGATCCACCACCCCACTGAATACGTCATCCATCTCCTTCATCGAGCAATTCTCTTATATTTTGTACTTTGGAGTTTGATAAATTCTTGTTCATCTATTCCTCACTGATAAGAGAGACCCGTGATCCAGTGTGTAATAATACCTGGAATGGCTTTTCATTTAAAGAACATTCGCAATGTATCTTTCCTCAACTGGCTTTGCAATATTTGCCTTTTGATTGACTGAAAGATAACTAACAAAGGAACTATCCTTGCCAATGTCTTATCTCTTCTCTTTTTCTAATATCATGATAGACTGGCACAACTTACGGTGGTAATTCCATGATGATGTCTTACATCTCTTACTGCAAAAGAACACTTTTTCACGCAAGTCACAGGAAACAACCCATTTACTGTTTAGGTCCACTGCATCCTAACATGCATAATATCCATTGGGACTCTTTTTACGGTTCTTAGGTTGTACCTTGACTAAGGTCCTTTTCTGTTTCCCGGACCAGTTTACTTTTTATAACAGAATCGTGAAAGGTGGTTACTGTCTCCAAAATTGAAACAATGTTTGAATAAATTATTACCAGATTTTTCACAGTTCTGACATGATCGGCCTGGTTGGTATGTTCTATTCCTATGGTCTATTGATTTCTCTTTCATAATCTTATCCTCCTTCTTTAGCTCAAGTACCTGTTTTATAAGATCCTTCACAGCAGATAGTAAGGTATCTGATGTAGTGCTTTCTTTAGACTGATTTAAGAATAATCCAGCTTTATGTAGAATACCAACATTTTTTAATACCTTAATTCGATATGTTTTCTTCAAGTTAGACAATCATCCAGTAATACACCTAAAAATTTCATGGTAAATTCCCTTTTAAATTCAGAGTTATTTATAAATAATGAGGGAAATTTGTAAGGAATAATGTTATTTTTCCAACGTTTATGAAAAAATGTATACTTTCTTTTCCCAACATTCAGAGAGAGTTTATTTGCTTTAAACCACTCTTCGATTTTAATCAATTCATTGTTAACAGACTTAAATATACATTTAATATCACTATGTGAAAAGAATAAGTTTGTATCATCAGCAAATAAGATGAAGTTTAGAAGTTGATAGGATTTATATATGTCATTAACGTAAATTAGAAACAGTAGCGGACCTAGGATAGAACCAAGAGTTATTAGTTATAGTTTCAAGTTCTGTTTTATTCTGCCCCAATGTTATAAATTGTTTTCTTTTATACAGATAACTAGAAAACCGTTTAAATAGACTTCCTCTAATACCATAATTTTTTAATTTAGCAAGAAGAATATCATAGTTTACAATGTCAAATGCCTTTGACAAGTCTATAAATATTCCAAATATAAAGTGGTCGTTACCAAAAGAATTCACGATCTCTTGCTGCAAAATGGCATGATCAGTAGAGTGACTTTGCTGAAATCCAAATTGCTTTTCGTATAAAATATTGTTTGACTTAACATAGGCGTACAGTCTATTGTACATTATTATTTCGAGTATTTTTGAGAAACAGGGAAAAATTGAGATAGGTCTATAATTGGATAATTTATAGACATCACCTACTTTAAATATTGGGCTAACTCTAGCAATTTTTAGTTTTTTGGGAAATAAACTAAGTTTTAATGACAGAGAAAAAATGTGATGTATTGGAGTTTTGATTAGATGAAATATTTCTTTAACTATACATTTACGTTTATTTCGTCAAAACCTGCACTCTTATTTGGTTTAAGTGAAAAAAATGCTTTGTAAAGTTCCTCTTCAGTAAGTTCAGGATTTTCCATACTTGAAGTTTGTTGATCAAGGTATGACCAAAATGATTTGGCGCTTGTTGGAATTTTTTAAGTTAACCTGGGCCAATGTTTACAAAAAAATTATTAAATTTGTCGGCTATAGTAGCTTTATCAAAGATTTCATTTTCCTGTATAATTAGTTTACTTGGTATTTCGGGGTTTTTTAAGTTTTACTTTTCTTACCATTTCTTTTATAACATCTCACGTTTTTTTAGTATTATTTTTATACTTGTCAATGAGATTCCAGTAATAAAGTTTCTTAGAATGATATTTAATACTTTCAAATATTTTATTGTAATTTTTGCACCGTTTTTCATTTTGGTTGAATTTACTTTTTGGAACACGGAAATAAAATGATAAAATGAGAAACAAAAACTAGCAAAACAGATTCACAGTCAATGTAAATTATTATAAAATTCAGCCTTCAAGAGAATTCAGCTAATTCATGAAATTAATCAATTGTCTGTAGGAAAAAAGACCCTGGGAACGAGGTTGTATTGTTGTTTGTTTCGAAAAAAATGCAACAAAAAAATTAATTGATTATTTATATTCAAACCAGCTAAGGCATTTTCCTAAGAGGACATATTTTAAAACGAAAAAGTTGGCTTACGATCCGGATATATAGACCAGTTATAAACGTAATTAGTAAGTAGTATCAACAGTCCTTTTTCTGAATAAAAAAGCCAAAAGGCATTACAAATAGACAACAACAGCCGTTAGAATGGTTCTTGCTTCAACTTTGGTACGATCGGGGCACAGGCCGGATCTCGAAGCAAGGCATAAGAAAGGGGCACTGTCAGAAAATTATATTATTTCCGTACGAAAACAAAGCAGAACGTATAACAAATAGACTGCAACAGGCGTTAGAATGGTTCAAGTCGGAAAATGTCTTGCTTCAATTTTGGTCCAATCGGGACACAGACCGGGTCTCGAAGCAAGGCATAAGAAAGGGGCACTGTCAAAAAATTATGTTATTTCCGTACGAAAACAAAGCAGTATGAATAACAAATAGACTACAACATCCGTTAGAATGGTTCAAAACGGAAAATGTCTTGCTTCAACTTTGGTCCGATGGCTACTCAGACCGGATCTCGAAGCAAGGCATAAGAAAGGGGCATTGTCAAAAGGTTGAATTATGAAGTCTCGTCTCACTGTAGTTTATTTAATTAAACTTGTTTTTATACGGAGAGAAGGTTGTTTCTAAAGTTTTGCACTTTTCGTGCTTCTAAGTGCGGTCAGTGTCCTGACCGGACCCAAGTCTAAACAGGTAGTTACTCAAATTGAACCACCATATTAACGACTGGTAGTTTATTAGTGATGGGAGTTTGACTTGTTCTCATACAAAAGGAATATGATCTCATACGAAAGGAATAGTAATTTTGCTAGTGTTCTACTACTCATGTTTTCCTCCTAGATTAGGCCCGTGTTCCGGTTGAACCTAAGCCTAATTAGAACATTTTCCGAAATGACCCGTTAGTAAGTCTATTTTAGTTCACGAGAAACGGCTTTTGCCTTTATATTGTGACACTACTCTTGTTATTGTTCTTCTTCTTCTTCTTGTGTAGAGCAGGTTAAGAATCAATAACTCAGATTTACTATTTTTATATTTATTCTCAAAATTATTTACTGTACATATACTCGCTCAGAACTAGACCCTAATAGACAAGAGCTGTTGGTCTCTCTAGCCTATCATCGGATCGTCTCCGTTCTAAGTTCTAAACTCTAAAACTGATTTCTTATCATTACCGATACTATTTATGCAAGTGTTTCTGTGTTGTTGTTGTTGTTTTTATCTTGTTTTTCTTCTTTCTCCATATTTGGTTATAAACTCGCTTGATTTTTTTTTTTTTTTTAATAATTAATTTTTAGTCATCACCCAGCATATCTTTTATTTATTTATTTTTAATATATAATTGTGTTTTGTGGTCATCACTTGATAGATTTTTATTCATGCTGATTCATGGCGGTGAACAGGTGTGTGGGTGCATCAAGAGGTAACTCGTTTGTCTCCATGAATGAGTTATTTTAATATGTAAGCTTGACTCATCACAATATTTATATTTGCCATTATTCGTGTAAAGGTGTTTTAGTAATTTATTAGTAACTTTCCCCCTTGTTTTTTACACTGAAGAAATAGTATTTTTTAATGATCCACTTCTTCCGAATTGAGTCCCGATTGACCCGAAGTCGAAGTACGACCTTTTCCGACTTGACCATTTTAATTTAGCAATGGGTTTTGTCACCTTTTCATAGAAAAAGACATTCTATCACAGGACTTCTGCCTATTTCTTGTATTCCGATTCGCTCTGTATCCCGATCGGACAAAGTTGAATCGCCAGAACGTGTTCTTATTTGAACCATTCCATTCTAAAGGCCTTTGTAGCTTATTAATAATAACTTCTCCTCTGTTTTCTTTGAATGTGTTGTTCTTATGCTTTTCTTCAAAAACCAATCTGTGACCATATCAGACCGAAGTCGAATTAAGACCATTCTAAATTTTCCGATTTAAACCATTCTAACTACTGTTGATGTCTATTTGTTATAGGTTCCGCTTTGTTTTCATACAATAAGAACAGTGTTTCTCGAAGATGCGCTTTTCTTATGCCTTGCTTCGAGATCCGGTCTGTCTCGATCGGACCAATGTTGAAGCAAGACATTTTCTGATTTGAACAATTCTAATGACATTGAAACACGAGGAGTCTTTTTAGACATATCAAAGGTTTGTTTGAAGGTTAGTTGCATAACCTTAAACCATATGGTGTCACTGGAGCTATTTTAAATCTTATAAATAACTTTTTGACCAATAGAATGCAAAGAGTTGTTCTAAACGGCAAGGCGTCATCTTGGAAAAATATAATAGCTGTACCCCAAGGTTCTTTATTGTTTCTAATTTATATTAATGATATTCCTGAAGGACTTCATTCCACAGTTAAAATATTTGCTGATAACACGTTCCTCTTTAATGTTATGAGTGGCTACGCAACATCGTCAAATGTCTTAAATGATGATCTCAAGCTGGTAAGTGAGTGGACTTTTAAGTGGAAAATGTCATTCGACCCAGATCCTTCTAAACAAGCTGAAGAAGTCGTGTTTTCTACTAAAATTAATCCTGGTCAAACCCCAATATTAACGTTCAAACAATAGTATTGTTAGCTCAAACGTAACGCATAAACATTTAGGAATGGTATTGGACAAGAAGCTAAATTTTGGTCAACATGTGAAGGAAAAAATTTCAAAAGCAAATATAGGTATTGGATTATTAAAACATCTATATAACTTTCTTCCTGATCAATATTTAAAAATCTTTTATTAGACCTCATCTAGATTATGGGGACATAATTTATGACAATTCTAGTAATGATTCTTTTTGTCATAAATTGAATCTGTTCAATACAATGCCTCACTGGCAATTACAGGTGCTATTCGTGGAACATCTCGTTAAAGGTTATATCAAGTAGGTTTAGAAAGTCTCTTTAATAGAAGATGGTGTAGAAGGCTATGTTTTTATTATAAAATAATTAATAACAAAGCCCGCAATATTTAAACGTATTTTTACATAAATCCACTTGCACCTTCATATGGTCTCAGACTAGTAAGATCCACCTATATCCCAGCAATTAGAACTGATCGATTTAAGGTATCTTTTTTCCTTTCTGTGCTACTAATTGGGAATAACTTGATCCTGGTATTCGAAACTCTCCTTCCTTTATGTCATTTAAAAATTCCCTTCTAAAATTTATACGTCCTACTCCCTCATTTGTTTACCAAATACATCCTCCTCGTGGTCTTAAATTGCTGAATAGACTTCGTGTTGGACTTAGTTACCTTCGCGAACATAAATTTCGACATAATTTTCAGGATACCATTATGCGGAACAAAGGCTGTTGAAACGCACGAACATTTCCTCTTGCGTTGCCCTATTTATTCTGCTCAACGCTTGATTCTCTTTGACAACCGACGTTTTACCAGTTGATAGTTGCTCAATTGTGACAAAATTTCTTTACGGTAGTGATTGTTTCAACATAAGTACAAATAAAATTATTCTCCTTGATGTAATAAATTTGATAATTTCATCTGAACGTTTTGATGAGCTATTAATATAAAAATTACCTTTACCCTCATCCTGACATAAGTGTAAGTATTAATTTTACTATTATTTGCATTTGTCTTTATTTTAATCACGGCAATGGCTCCTGTGATATCACTTCTGAGCCTTGTGCCTTGCAGGGACCTTAGCGTTATTTGGTGTTTTTTGTGTCCTGTACCATGTTATTTTATTTTCATTCTTTGTATATTGGTGTAATTTATATTTTTCATGAAAAAAAAAATGAAAAAAAAGATCCGGTCTGTATCCCGACAAGACCAAATTTAAAGTAGAACATTCCCCAACTTGAACCACCCTCTCTTTACATTTTATTAGTAATAGCTTCTGATTTGTTTTCGTAAGATAAAAAAAAGTATTTTTACGATGCGTTTTTCTTTACTTCAATATTTTAAACAAAATATTCCAAAATAGAATCTAATAGCCTCTTATCTGTAGTTTATTGGTTATTGATTCTGCTTCGTCTTTGATAAAATATTTTGACAATGCGTTTTCTTGATACTTTACTTCAAGATCTGGTCTTGGTAAAATGGAGACACCTTTTGTAAAGGAAAGAAAGACGCTTCGACCCATGTGTTTTTTATAAAAAAATGTTCACGTGGAGGGGACTTTGGAGCTCGTTTTACACGAGATTTTTCTATTTTCCAAAATAAATCCAGGAAAATGGGTCATACCATTAGGTTGAGGAATAATACAGGATTTAGAAAATATATACTTTAATGCGAAAATTATTTGAAGAAAAGGAGATATCTTCATAATACTGAACAAGTGCAGTGAGTGTATACAGTATCCTTAAAGGAAAACACAACAGGGAGGGCTGGACGTACATAACTGGGTTTTTTCCTTATCTTCTTTTTTTCTTAGAAAAGGATCTGGCAACATAACTCTTTTCTTCCTTTTGAGTTTTTGTTCAGATTCGACAATGATTGAAGCACTCCACTTGACTACAGTTCACGACAGTATCTCTCTCCAAGGATATTATAGAACGAAGCTGGATAGAGCGCGAAACAAAATACAGTATTTTCCATTGGTATGAGGTGTGTTATGTATTGTTATTCCTATAGGAATAAATTATTACTTTTTTAACCAATCAAAAACGTTATGCGTAAATAATTAAGTAAAACATGCATTTTAATTAGTTTAAAAAATTACAAAAATATAGCTATAGTAGTGATGGGGAATGAAAACTTTGACTGCTTTGAGCTAGAATTAGCTGTGAATTTATTGGATTTAGATGATGACGTTTTTCGCTCATGCAATACTTTTACAGAGGATGAAGGAACAACAATAATTTTAAAAATTATTTAATTTGGAGCATTAAGCTCCCCTGAAATTTGGACAAAATATGTCTAATATAGCTGTGATTTTGTAGCTAGCTACCAAAATTTAATAAAAATCGTTAAAAAAAACCCCTCATGTCAGCAGTTCTAGGGCCTACATTATAACTCTAGCAACAACAAACCTAAAATATTAAATGTTATCAAATATGTCTCCCAATCATAACTTGTCAAAAATACCACATTTCAAAAACTGACAAATCTAGAAAAATACTATTTTTCTCAATAAAATATATTTTCCAAATGTTTGTTTCACTACTGTAATGACAAAACGTTAATACAAGCTAATAAATATACATTTTTACATTTGACCTGTATGTAACAATATGCAGAGACCTTTTGAGGGTTGGTAAGTTTGGCAGAAATAAACTTGCACAAATATGCTAAAACTCAAAATAGATGCTGAAAAATGCAACTGTTTCCTTTTCCAAATATTAAACTATTAAACTTGTCTTTTATATGTACTAAAAAAACACATTTTATTGTATAACTATATTTCGGCTCTTACGAGTCTTCATTAGGTTAAAAACAAGTTACAGATTATGCCAACAAAATATATAAAATCTAATTTCTAAATTCCCTAGAGTAATTACTTTTCTATAAAACGAACCCTCCTACGAAGCAAAACTTTCAATGTAATAGAGAACAATACCTAAAGTAATAATAAAAACACTAAGATGAAGTATTAAAGATACATCTAATCAACAATTGTATACTATCGAAATAGAGGTCTGCGAGGGAGTAAATGTGTGATTAAAAAAAAGAGTTTGTTTCAAAAGTCCTAAATTGTAAGAAAGGCATAAAAAGTCCAAAATTGTTAAATAGTACAGAGGTTAGAATACAATAAAAATTAAGTTATCTAAGATATATACAGTTATGATAAAAATATAAATGTTATAATTTCAAAATTTGCAATTTCACACAGAGGTCCGTATTAATGGAATAATCTTTTAGATTTTGACACAAAATTAATTACATCACTACCCATCTTCAAGGCAAAGGTAAAACAAAAACTTTTAGTTTATGAAAATGAAATCACGCTCTTTTAAACAAAAGTGAGTCAATAAATTCCAAACTAATTAATTATTACCAATACTCTCTTTTCTTTTAATCATGCTTAAACGAAAGGTACTTAATGATAAGACAATTCTGTCTTCTTAGAGTCCCTGTCATCTTCATTAGAA